>JABSTQ010009522.1:0-210119 GCA_013358835.2 Ixodes persulcatus | reverse complement strand
TTATAAAACGCGCAGCTTTGTTTTTTGCCGATTCAAGAGGTCTATTAAGTAAGACTGGTAGGGGTTCCATACTGACAAAGCAAATTCAAGCTGTGAGCTTATATCAGAATTAAAGGTAATAAGCTTCGTTTCTAGCGCAGCTGACTTCAAATGGCGTTTAATGTAAGCTAACGATCTGCTTGCTTTCATAACTATGCTCGTAATATGGGTTTCCCAGTTAAGGTTTCCTGTTAAAACTGTCCAAGGTATTTATAACTGGCAACTCTTTCTATTATACTGTTCTGGAGCATGTAACTAGAACTTACGTTTAGTCGTAAATGACATACACTTTGTCTTCGTTACATTAACTTCCATCTGCTAGTCCTTGCACAATAACGCAAGGCTCTCAGTATCTTGTTGTGAAAGGGCACTCTCCGCTACGTCAGTGATGTTTCGGTAAAGCACATAATGATCAGCGTACAATCTTATTTGGATTTGATGCAATGCGGAACGTCGTTTATGTCAACAAGAAACAACAGTGGTCCCAACACGGTTCTCTGGGGCACACCGGATTTAACTTTGACAGAAACAGAACAACCGGTGTTACTCGAGACGTACTGCGTTCGGTTGGTTAGGAATGCTTCTATCCAACACAAAACACCCGGTTCGACTCCCACTGACTGCAATTTGAGAAGAAGACTTCGGTGTGGGACCTTGTCAAACGCCTTCGAGAAGTCGATGGAAATCGCGTGCGTTTCGCTAAGTGCGTGTAAGTTTTCATGAATGTCTGAAACAAACTCAAATAGCTGGGTTTTGCATGACAGCATGCATCGGAAACCGTGATTGTTGACCAATAACAAATTGTTTACGCACAAGAGGTTCATACTATTAGAAAAAAGATTATGTTCTAAAATAGGACGATAGAAGGACGATAGTTATCAACGCATTCTTTGGACCCTCCTTTAAAAATAGGGATGATGTTTGTGGTTCTCCTATCTACCGGAATAATGACTGTTTCCAAAGACTGGTGGAAAAGCTTTGCCAGTAAAATACATACTATATCCTTGCAAAGCCGTAATAGCTTGGAGGTGATTTTGTCCGGACATGGTGCTGAACTTAGTGGAAGTTTTGATATAATGGCAGCGACGCCTCAGGAGAAATAACAATTGTCCCTATAGCACTCGAGATACCATAATAAAATGAAGTTATGGGCAAAGGGTGAGCTTCATTGGCAAAAAAAGAACTAAAGAAATTATTAAAACGATTGCACAGCTGTTCTGCCGCCTGTGGGGATCCAACCAACGAAGGCAACGTACTCTGTTTCTGAGGTCTAACAAACGACTAGAAATTCTTAGGGTTGGTTTTCAGAAGGTTACTCAAGTAAGTGTTATAGAACAAAAACCGTGCCTTTTTTGGCTTGATCTTACAGACTGATGCACATACTATAGT
Organism: Ixodes persulcatus; assembly: GCA_013358835.2. NCBI lineage: Eukaryota > Metazoa > Arthropoda > Arachnida > Ixodida > Ixodidae > Ixodes > Ixodes persulcatus. Next base: position 208,691 of record JABSTQ010009522.1, on the reverse strand, counting down.
AAGTGGTCCAAACACTGCTTATATCAGACTGTTTGGCTAGCTTAAAAGTATTTTCTTTTGTTTTAAAAGTTTGTGCAGAAATGTATTAAACCACGGCTGCTCCTTGATGTTCGAATAGTTGCTTTAGGGACGTGCTTATCTAGCAAGTTTAATGAAGTATTCATAAGTAAATACCAGTACTCATGCACCGACCTAGTAGCAATGCCCTCAAGGTAATTTAATGAAAAGTGCGACAGTCCATTCACTAATTTTTCTGGTTTGCTCGGGGGTAATTGCACACAATCTGGTTGAGGGTAAGCATATCCTTTTGTAGCAATGGAAGCTTCCACAAAAACAGACACGTGGTCGCTTATTGGCTCTAAATAACTGACACATTTAATACTTCCTGGTTTTGAAGTGAAAAGCAGGTCTAATTTGCATTATTACGTGTAAATCTACCCCACAGCTTGACTTAGTGAGAATGATCCAGTTACACTAATAAAGTTTCTACGTTGAAAGAAAGAGACTGACTGTACACGGAGGAAATTCGCGAGGGCCACAAAATTTCAGCTTAATTAAAATCGCTCGCAATGAAAAGTGTATCCGTCGGGTAGGACAGAATTAACGCACTCAGGTATTTGTTAAAAGCATCGTGTAAATTCATTACCGACGGTGGCTTCTAACATGCCATAATGTCTGTGCAGGTGGCGGGAGATGTCGAAGAAGTTGGAAAGTGTGAAACGGGGTAAAAACTAAAACAAATAAACACGAAGCGCGTTCACCTGCCCGGGAGAAGCAGAAAAACACAATGGAAGGCGACGGAGAGCCTACTCTGCGTTTCTTACTTGATTTTTGTCGTTCGTATATTTGCACATGCCGTGCCCGTTTTTCTAGTGGTTCTAGTGACCGGTCATACAAAAAAATCAGGAAGGGAAAAACATTTTCTCCCTCCTGATGTCTTCTAATTCGTTGGATTTACCGTCTTTATACTGGTGAATGTTCTGCTCGTATTGCTCCAGTTACTGTAATATGCTCATATATTTTTTTTTTTTTAAAGTAACGACTAATTAAAGCAATCCGTTACCAATATATTGTAACGAAATTGCATTACAAATTACTTCCGAGGAAAAGTAACGTGGCAATTACAAAATTACTTGAAAAAGTAACGGATTACAAGTAATTCGTTACTTGTGACGAATAACTTCCCGAGTTTGAAATAAAGCCAACAGTCCTGAAATGGTGCGAGAACTGGATAAAATTCAAATTAAGGTTATATACACATTTAGTTTTCGGTTACTGTGTATTTTTTTATGTGAAACGTTTTTCTTCGCATTTTTTGAAGGACGGTTTTGTTAATAGGAGATAATGCGCTACCATATACAATTGTTTATTAAAGTCCAAAGACCCCTCTTCCTACATATTTAATTGATTTCAAATGAAACAACCCTGCAGTGTTCTTTTCGGGGCGCTGTAGAATAAATGACAAATGAACGGAATGTAATAAACACTATTATTTCTAAAGCTTCTCCATCTCGCAAACTATACCTTTCGACACACGGAAAATATGCTTTGTACGTGTATAGGGGTGTGAAAAAAATAATATTTAAAACTGACTATATTATATGCATTTTCTCTGGTGTTGAAGGTAATCTGTGCGAACTACAATTGAGATGCAGCTAAAGAGCTGACGAAGTTGTGCAAACTCCGTTGAGCTGAAAGGCTATTTGGCAATAATTTTAATGTTAGTTGCAGCGAGGCCAAGTATGTATAATTACTTGTAAAGCGTATTTTATTGGATTTTAAATGTATTTCAGATGCCCTAATGGCTGTAGTTGTCTTAGTAGATAAAATCGTTTGAAATTAAGTTGATGTCGTTTTCGACAGGACAAAAATGTAATTCAGATCTCCACGATTTACAATTAGAATTTTGCCATTGTTTATACATACATTAGAGTGCAAACGATGTGATTGTTTCTTGCGTGTCTTATATTCGTGTATCTTGTTATGTGCAATTGATATGCACGTTCCAGCTGACACAAGAAGCTGGGTGATCGAAACTGGCATTAGTTGTTACCTGACTATTAAGATAAACTTCATTAATTATTTAAGCCCTTAGGTTGTGAACCTCGGGTCGTTAGCAAAAACAGCTGCATCTAAAGCATAGCGCATTGCCAGAATTCCCCAATGTTTGCTTAGTTGAGTAACTTGTTTTAGACAAGTTCATGGCAAGACAAAAAGAAAACCACTGTGTCACGCGTGATGCAGCAGTAGATCTAGTTGGAGGGAGAATACGATGCCTCGCTTGCGCTCTACAAGAAAGAATAAACGGCTGCGCCGCCACGGCCGACTCCAGCGAAGGCATGAGGCATACGGCTCGTGTACGTTCGCAGCTGGCCCTTTTGCGGCACTGAAATAGAGTAAGCGGATACACCATCATTATATAAACTTGACTGCTCACATCAGACACAATTGTTGAACGCTCTGCTCAGCGAATTCCCCGAAGGAACCAGCAACACCTAGACATTTTGTTTATCGAATGTGAGTGAATTTTATTTCTTGTATTGAAAAACGTTTTGCCATTCATTTTGTTTTGGGTACACGCATACCGGTTTACTGTTTTGTTTAGATTAGTTGTTCCAAGATAAGCGTGTCAAACAATCAAATTGAATATTAATGAGTTCGCCGAAGCGCTATAGCTTGAGTCATTTGCGGCTGAGTCAACTCATAACTAATATTAATTCAAACTGAATTCAACTTTATGCGTGATCAGCATAATTTAACCCACATTTCATAAAAACGATGGCAAATGAAAGTTTTTTTGTTTATTTTACAAGCATGGATGTGATAAGAATTTACGGACAAGAGACTAGGAATGAAACAGAAACCTACGACTCTACTTTGAAGAATATTGAACGTGGTACGAATTGTGCTTTCTCGAGCATGCGTACAGGTCATGGTGTTCGTTTGAAGTGAAACTTTATTACATAATCTGAAAGAAATGCCGTTACGTTCTAGGACAAAACAATAAAAAAACGGCGAAAATATATATACCTTAATTATTTTTATGAGAAACAGAAGTGTTTTTAATAGGCGACTTTGCAGTGCCGAAGACATCTCAGTTTCATTATTCATCTATGAAACGAAAGTTACTAGTCAAGAACAGGTTCAACCGAGAGTGCCGGCTACCATAGAGAAGCTGTTGCAATTGTTCAGAGTCGTCCGCGTGGTTTGCCACTCAAACAACAAAAGCCCCCCCGTCGTCACACAAATCAAGACTTATGAAGGTTCACTGACAAAACATCAAACATTTAAGCAACAAGAGCACCTGCAACAACTGCGACAAGAATGTTCACTTAATCTCTTCTAACATAGTCTTTGCCCCCTGTTTTAATGGATTGGTGACTAGATTCTATAAGGAGCATTCATAAGCCTGGTGAAATTAGTATGTGCATGTGGAGAACCTTCGCAAATTTTGGCTCTCCAGGCCTAAATTCCATCCTCGCAGATTCGGTCTAAAACAATTGTGCGTTTATTGATTATGTTAAGGTACATTTCCCAATATATTTCAGCACTACCTTTTTTTAAAGACACCTTGAGTTTAACATAAACGGGCCCAAACGGTAAAATACAATTTTATTTTGAAAACAAACTCATAAGGGACTGCAAAATAAACACCGTGTTTAGTAGGTCGATGTATTCTTCTAAAATATTAAATATGTTTTGTCACGCATTTTTGAGTGTCTTGAGGGTGGAGATGCGTTAAGTATGTTATAAAAAAGCCGACATTCACCATTTATTTTCAAAAGAGGCAATCTAAATGGCTTCAAACTTATATGCTCTAGTAAGGCAAACAAAGAATATTAAAAAAAGGTTGATAACAAAAACGGGATTGTACTTCCTAATAAAAATTCATAATATTGAACATACAGAAGAAATCAGTTTTCAAAAGAGAAAACTCATAAACTTGGTTAGTCTAAAAATATATTATCAATGGTAATATATAGTCTAGAATTTACGCAACAAACAAGCAAAGTTTTAATCAAAAACTACTTTTTAAAGTGAAAAAAAATTGAATTTGTTCTACTCTCAGTACTGAACATTTTGCAAAATACTCAGTTTTCAAACCAAACTTCAAGAGGTGTTCAACATAAAATGCTTGCGCTACGGCTACATATAGCTTGTAAGTGAGACAAAACGAGAGCAAAGTTTGAAGAAAGTATTATGATTAAAAGAAAGGAAAGTTAGTTTTCCCCATTAGCATCATGTAGATCCATCGAGTACACGTAGTTTCGTTGGGTCTTTGAGCCAAAGCACGACTCGGAGTGGTCTTTAAAATGAATATTTAATAAAAACACGTTGAAAACCAATTGTATCATTAATTTTTAAGTATTTTTTTATTTTTGTGCAAATGAAAATTAACCAATTTTCTAATTAATCACGTTTCGTTTTGATAAACGTTTCGGAGGATGATGTCACGAATGAAAATGATGAAGTGGCTAATAACCAAAACAAACAACTCAACGTTTAATAGAGCGAAATTGTGCCCAAAACAAAATAGAAGAAGGTTAGCGTCGCAGGCGTCCATGTCGGCGAAACAGCATGATCGAGTGCTGGGGCGAGACTGACCCCGGCTGACCACACCGAGTCCCTTATGTACCCGCGTGGGTTTCTGGAACATTCGGCGTAGAACGGTCAGCGCGTCGAACACTCGTACCTTAATCAGGGGCCCTATGTTGCGCTTTTTGGACTCCCATGGCGACTAGGGAGAAGGAAGTGGCGTCAACAACGCAGGAAACGCAGATTGGATGTCGATGGGTGAGAGTCGCTGATGACAAAATTCCGCATATGAAAACAAAGCTCAATTTTTTTTCTTCTGTGGAAATTCGTCATCACCGACTCACACCAATCGTCGTCCAATCTGCGTTTGCTTCGTTGTTGACGTCACTTCCTTCTCCCTAGTCGCCTTGGAAGTCCAAAAATTGCAACATAGTCCAGAGGCGACAAGCTTCTCGAACTTAAAAGAACTCTATATATAAAAAATGCGTCCGCTCCCAAGAATCGAATCTGGGACCTGCGCGCGAAAGCCAAGCATGTTATCTACTTTGCACCGCACGCACTCGCTTGGCGACGCACCTGGCAATGCAAGTTGAAAGGCGACTAGAGAGGATCCGTCCCCCTCTGTGACGGCACTCTAATTGTTTTTTTTTTTTTAAATGAAAGATACAAGAATATAACGAAATTAGCCTAAAACATGACTTCAGGTTCTTTGGCAAATTCAGTATCCGTTTCCATTAATGAATCATGGTTCCAAAAAAAAAAGCCGTTCGCAAAAAAGTAGAACGTGGGTCCATTTGAGATTGTTCTTATGAAGACGCAGACGGCAACGCTGCCACCTTTTTTCGTTGTCTTCTTTGTATATCAGAAAAGAGTCATTGAGGAGGTGAGAACAGCAGTAAGGAGCTCAGTTGTTCCACCTCCAGCGGGAGCTGCCTACCTTCGACGATGCTTTGGCGTCTTGTGCACCTCGAACACACGCGCGCATTCCAAGCACGGCGGAAGTCATGGAGGGCCTGATGGAGTTCGGGTGTTCGAAGGGCACGCCTTCCTGCTCTAATTTGTTTTAGGTTAATATATGTAGCGTCGTCTGCTTGGTAGTTCAGTATGCAAAATAGATCGTTCCTTTCTCAGGTCGGGGACGCAAGATGATGGACCAAAACAAAAAATAATATTTTAACTACTAAAAAAGGCTATACATTTTTCCTACTTTCCTCGTTTTTTTTTTTAAATTCTACATGCGGTACAGCTGTTAATAATGTATATTTAGACATAACACCTCTTTTTTAACTGAGAAGTTTGCAATCTGTTCAATGCTAAAACTTGAAAAAAAAAATCAAGAATACTTTCTTGCTTATATTATAACTAATATGTTTTACTTGATGTAGTCTTCTCGTTGTTAACTAGGTGTGAACCGTAAAGTACCTGTTTCTTTTTTGTATTGTTAGGGCGAACACATTTTTCCTTGTTAATTTGAAAGCCCAGAAAAAGTGGGCGCTTGACGAAACGCAGAAGAGCTCTAATTCTCGACATCCGCGCTAAAAAAAAGTAAACAAAAAGGAAACGATCTCCACGCTCGCCGTGCGTGAGCGCTAGCGCAAGTCTAGTTTGCCGGGTTGCTATCCTGTGCTCTCCTATTTTTCGCTCTTACTCAAATAGTTTGGTTTATTTTTCAACCCTATCCCGACCGCGAAATAAATCGCGTGCCGACTTCCAGTGGATAAAGGCTTTGAACTCGTCGGTCGGTAATCAATCTATGTTGCAGCTTTACCTGCAGGACCATATGTTGCCGTCTTTTCCGCTGTGAGTCTTCAGCACTCTTCTTGTTTGCCACAACTTCCTAGGTGCATTACAATCATGCACAAGAACGACATCTTCAACGCTTAGAGTTGATGCAGTAGCTTGTTGCACAGGATGCACAGATCGATGCTGCAGCAAGTATTCATGCTGCCAGCGTATTCGAAAGTCGGTAGTTAAGCGCCCTCGATACTTGATCCTCTTCATTGGCAATATTCTTTTAAATTAGTGCTCTGTCTTTGTTGTTTGGTCGGGCAACTACTTCAATCTTTTCCCAAGCATGATATCTCGTGGGTTTATCGGCTTGGGCTCCGTAGCGTCTGTGTTGTCTATTTTGAGAGGTCGGGAGTTTACTATTCCTTCAACTTCGGTCAAAACAAAGGACGATTCTTCAAACATTAGACATGCCCTTCCCAGCACATTCCGAGAGGTGTTTTTACAGTTCGCACCAGCTTGTCCAACCAGCCTCCCCAGCAAGAGGCGCTGGGAACAATGAGCTTACTGTTATTCGGCTGTTGGCAAGATGAGACGTATAATCTCCTTCTTGCATCGCTCTAAGCAACGCATGTAGGTCGTCTAATGCCTTCTTGAATGTTGGTGCGTTGTCAAAATATATCGTTGTTGGCAAGCCTATCAGTGCCGTGAAAGGCCGAAAGGACATTGGAAACGTTTTTGTAGACATTGCAGAGATAGCTTCAAGATGAACGGCGCGAAATATTGCACAAGCGAAAAGTGCGACGTATGACCTCACGTTGCCGCGTGCTACCCTGACGCACAAGTGTCCCGAAAAGTCTACACCTACAACATCAAAAGGCGCGACTTGCGTCAGGCGGTCAAGTGGAAGTGGAGATGTCTGGATCCATATCAGCTTTAGGGCGGAATATCACTTTCTCTGCAAATCTCTCGCCTATAATCAAAATTTGCTCTCGAAGTTGCACCCAAGTTTCTCGCGATTCACCGTGACCAATTTGGGAGCCTGCGTTTTGTACAAATGTGGTTGTGAAGTGTTGCTCCCTTGAGATTATAATTGTATGTTCACGCTGTCCGATGCTAGCAGCATCTGAAGCCGGCTTCAAACCAGGAGGATATTCTCTTTATACGAAAATGGACTCATCTCTACTAGAGACGATTACTTTTGAACATTTTATTTCTCTAAGAGCCATTTTAACTCGTATAGGTAAGTACTTTAATGAACGTTGTTTATATACTATCGTTTGTCACCAGCTGTCTCCTCGGCACCCAGGGGTCCACAAGGCGGTTTGCCATTTCGACAGTTCTTCGGAAACGGAAGACACCATGTCGTCACTCTTAAAGCCCAATGAACTTCGCTGTACCCCACCAGATTCGGCAGCCTTTCAGGTGGTGGTGTTTTCAAGACCATATAAACTGCTTTGCTCTTTTTGCTTTCAACAAGCCTGTGTCTTCATCGTTACTCGACCTCACATCAGGCCATTCCCTTTCGTGTCCAGTCAACTGCTTTTGTCCTGACCACAATACACAGATCCCCCTCTTTAGAGTCGCGTTGGGCACGCGCCGCTGCTCGGAGAGCGAAGAAACTGGTAGCGTAGCTCCCATTATCGATTGGTAGCGCAGGTAGGTCACTTCCTCGATTTTTAGTTCGTGCAGCTACCGCCTGGTGCCGTCGGTATGTGAAAAAGGTCCATTGTTTAAAAATATATATCTCATTTCGCGCGAGCTGCCCGACGTTCGGCACGCGCTCTTCGCTCCTGCCGATCGACGCCGCCACATAACACCCACCTCCAGAGAAGGAACCAATCCTCTCTGCTCTGTTTCGAACGCTTTTTGTTGCTTTTTTCGTTCCGGAGCGCGTGGAAGCACGTATCCCGGCATCCAGATCATGGCATTGACACTACAACAACAAGGTTTTTTTATCGGATTTTTTTTTTTCGAGAGCGTGTGCAGTGTGCTTTGGGTACTACCATAGCCTCCTATATACTGACAAAGCCTGTCATATCGCCACGAGAAGCGGCCGCCGATATTGAAAAGGTAGAGCGGCAGACAACGGATGGTAGGAGAGCCACGTGACGGGCCCCATGATGCGGTGAGACGCCGAAACACATTTATCCCGAGCGATGGAATGTCCGCACGTGCTCCTCGCGTTTCTCGCGCTACCGCTTCTTTTCTCGTCGGCTTTGAAAGCCTTGTTTCGGGTCCTTGCCGCTGCAAAAGCTGTGCGCTGACATTCAAGTTCCCCGAGAAATGCTGTTCTACCAGATCCTCGCGCTCCAAATTTGCGACCAGGCAATATATGTCTCCGTCGTCGAACTGCCAGGTTTTGGGAGTTTAGAGGAGTCTAAGTTACTACAAAACCCCTAAGTTTAAAGCGGCTTGTGATGGAAGCCAAGGAACTCAAGGTAAAAAACCTGAAGCTTATTTGCTGGTCCCTGACAGCACCGAAGTGCGTCTCTGATTTGACTGGGTACCCCTCCATGTACCGGACGAGGTCGTGCGTAAGGTCTTAGAGCCCTACGGGAACGTGACTGCGCTTCTAGGGAAACATGGCGTGCTGAAGGCTTCAAACGCTCTTAGTCGAAAACCAGATTAGCCCTTTCGAACTAACTTTTCCACTTCATTCATTTCATCGCTACACGTTTTAGAAAAGGGGCTCGTTTTATTGAAGCTCTGGTTAGAAAAAGCGGAGGCGCAGTTTAGACAAATGCCGTTCATCAAAAACATGACGCTAGTTAAAAAAAAGGCTCTCCTTCTCGTCGCGTGTATCACTGCGGCGCGTGTTACCCCCTCCCCCCCCCCTTTCCCTCCCCCCCCCCCCTTTCCCGCTCCCCCCCGCCTTCCCCCCGTTTACGCCACTTTGCGGCGACAGTCTGGGGCGGCTCATTACAAAAATATTAACTCACATGGCCCACACACCGCTTTGTGAGGGACAAATTCGCTAAAAGTAAGCTCATCGACATTTTCTCAAAAGTAAGCTTCTCTATGAGGCGACATGATAAATTCGAGTTGTTAAAACGGCGTTTGCTAAGTCGAGCTTCTCTAAACGCAATACTTCCGCGAAAACGTACACTACGAAACGAAGATATTTTGCGGAACAGAGCAGATCGTCATCCCAGGTCGTGCACCGCTCTGTTTAAGCTCTAAAAGCACATGACACGTAAGGCGGGAGTGTCTTGTTTCAAAATGTCCCAGGTGTTGCCGATTTGGAAAGAGTGGTGACTAATGTCTGAAAACATACGCCAGAGTCGCAGGTGCATTTCTTGCGGACGAAGAATCAAATGAACATATCATGGACGTCACTGAGGCAGAACACGTGACAAGGGTTGCCATGCCGGCAACCAAGGAGAAAGAATCTGCGGATGCTACACTTACCACGAAACCCGAGGTGGCCGAAATGCCAACATTAGAGAAAAACACTCCAGGCTCTCAAAGCAACAAAAGTCGGCTGATGGTGAAATATAAACCATTTTTGTGGGAAAGACCATCAGGAAGCTACATAATAGAACGCAGTCGGCATTGGAGGGGAAATGAACACTGGCAGCCAAGACATTAAGCGCACTTGAACACGCATTAGCAGGTACAGAAACAGACGATGAGGATTCGCACCCTTGGCTGCATGCTATTAAGCGACGGCAATATCTCTCCTTCTCTGGCACCTTTTAAACAGAGCGACGAAGTAGGAACTTGAAGTTTAACGGCTTTTGCTTGCTATAAAGTTTAATACGATGAATGACAGCAATATTGTATAAAAATATATAGAAACAAATCCGAAGAAACCATGCTGCCTTTCAACCAGAGTTCGAGTGGACGAGATCGATAACATCCTTTTCTAAATGAAAGACTTTTCGATTAAGGGGTGGGAGAGATTTCAACTGACCGCATTTTGAAAGTTCGTCATAGCGAGTAGACGATGCGTGTAGAATTACCGGGCTGATCATTGAAAAACAAATGATGCGGAATATATGCAACGTTAATTTCAAATAGAAAAACAGTTAGTGCTAAAATGTTGTCACCATGCAATAACAAAAACAAAATATTGCCGTTTCTTAGCCGTAATGTTTCCGCTTCGCATGCGCCGGACCCAGGTTTGTTTCCTTGGGCAGCGGCAGATCTTTTCTACGGATTTCGCAACATTGACGAAAGAGCCCACAACAACTACCGCTGTAAAGCTATGCAAATATTGAAAAAGAAAACGCAGCTCTTAGCTAAAAGTTTGCAGTCATACCGTAATTATTCCAACTCAAAAGCCGTAATGAATAATGGTGCAGGAAAGTTACTAAGATCCCCATTTACAAGAAATTACACCTCCGAGTGTTTGGGAGAAAAACTGGTGATATTGGCCCTCTGCCGCTTAAATAGACAACGCATAGCAGAAAGCTGAAACTCCGATAGAATCTGACGCAACCGATGGTTGCTTGAGAACATAAGCCGACATCTATCTAAGCGAAATATTGCCAAATTAAGGATTGCCATTGCCAGTGAATGTAGCAATTGTTCCAGGAGAAACAAGCAACAACTTGTGAGCACGAAAGGAAACATGACTAACGTTTTCTTCATGCAAAGTATTTTTTGACTAAAATAAATAACCCATGTGCCCACGATGACGATTTTTGTTTTAAAAAATATTAGGCTTATGTGGATGTTGGTTTCTAGAAAAGTTTTGTCCTTCGTTCTTTTCTTTTGATCCAGCTATTGCGTGCTATTTTAGATTTTGCTTTCCATATCCACCACTAGCGCCACCTTCTCACGAAGTTTCATCTTTCTATAATATATAGGTTATTTACGTGGGCTGAAAAGTGTGGTTTCTTTGCCACCCAAAATACAGGTAGTTGAATGACTTGATTTTCAACGCTGCCCAGTGTGGTGAAAGAGACACGAGTGCGTTGTGAGGGTTCGCGTATTGCTTGCGTTATGTCAGCGAAAAAACTGGCGGAACACGTAATAGTGCGGACAGAACAGTGTCTAGAAGATTGTGAGCCTTCAACGGGATCATGACCGATTGATTGATCCCTTCATCCGATCGCGGAAAACAAAGCGGAAGAAGGTATTACGGTGGATTTTACAGATTACTTAACATAACTTAACGATGTGAACTCTGGCATAATACAAAAAAAGCAGCTTCACATGTTTAATTCCGAAAAAAAACTCTTCGTCATATCTTTTTCAATCGATTAGCTAGCAATAGCATATTGCGTAATTGAAAACAAAGTGGGAAGAAACTTGAACGCTCTGATTCGCTCAGAAGAGCATCACTTTTACACGTGTGGCTGTGAGTGCAGAAGTTCCCGAGGAGAATGCATGGGTGTCCTTTGCGAAAACTCCCGCTGACGTCATTAATCGCATGGCCGCTCTCAGCAGCCACTACTAAGGTTATTAGAAAAAAAAAATGTTTAGTCCGTCGAGCCGGAGTTAAACATGCGAGTGACTTATGGAAGGCGGCATCGTTTCCGTTACAGTCAACACACCTACCAACTGAGCCATCGACAAGACAATATTTTTAGAACAAAATACTGTCTACATTCAATTTAATATTTCGTTAGCGTTAGTACCCATATGACAGGCAAAAGCTGACGGCGTCCATCTGCGGAGAAAACAGTGGAAAGAGAAACGCGCCACGTAGAGAGGAGGAGAGCAGTGAAGGTCACAGGGAAGAGGGAGGTGACGTCACGGGGCGGAAGCCAATGGGCGCTCGGATGCTTGGGCGAGTCTGAAGTTGCAGGCGAAAGAGGCAGAGGAGCGGAAGCAGTGGCTAGCTCGGCTGGCCGAAATCCGACGCAAGAAGCGGCTAGCGCACGTTGTTCTGCGTGCAACAAATGCTGTGTGAAGCGGGCTCGGCGAGCCTGCGTCGCCGCAAAACAAATCACAAAAAGATCCATTGGTGGTCGCGCTTACGGGGGATTTTCATTTGAACTGTATATAAAAAAACACACAAATAACGATTGTAGTGTATTGCATTGTATCCTTTGGAAATGCGTGAGCATGACCCGTGGGAAACGCCCCAGACGTCCCAGTTTGGGAAACACAACCATTGACCCCGTAACAAAGCCAAAAAGGGGTAGCAAAAATAGAGGAAGCAAAGGAAAAAGCCAAAAGTAAAAAGTGAAGGGAGTCAGCTTTAGCGCTTACCATAGGGAAACGTGTGTTGCGTTTCCCAAGGGTCATGCTAACGCATTTCCTAAGAATCCATCAATGGATCTTCCTTTAAATGGCAACTCCGCTTCATTTTTGATATTTAGAAAACTATGCAGCCCTCTTCAGTATCATGTAGGAAGACCTCATGTCAAATATTACAATCTAATTCCGTCTATATATTTAATAAACTGGTCAGCAAACTTTCAAATGAGCCAATTCGCCGAAATCTGCCAACTCTAGCGTGCGACGTGAGGCGCAATCGTCAGCGCAGTCAATGCGACGGGGTTGGAGCGGCCAACGTTGACCCACTACGTCAGAGGCATGACTACGTCATTCTCACGTTTTGTTTGTTTTTACTTCTTAGAGCGAAATTGAACGATGACTTCATGAGTTTCTCCTCCCGGTGTTGGCTCATCAGCGTCCACGTGATCACCGTAACGCGGATGCGCTAGTTTGCGCTGCCCTGCTCGCTTATCGGTCTGTTTCTCCGCACCCCTCTCCTTCGTCTTCTCCCCTTCCCCCTCTCCCCCGGGCCATCACCGTCCACGCCATGCGAAGCGACCTGCCCTCGTCGCGTGTCCTGTCCCTCGCCCTCACGAACTTCACAAGACCACGTGGTTCGACGTGACGTGGCCATGACTCTGTCGACACGAGGCCAAAGTTGCCTGACGCAACCGAAGTTTCGGTTTCGGTATCAGCAGATGTTTAAATTAAGATTACACGAATAATACTCCACATTTCGCGAATCCGAAGACGTAGAGCTGTTTAGTAGTGCTTTGTGAAATGGAATCACATGTAAACCTAAATTTTTCGGAATTGAGCGGAGTTGCCCTTTAATTGTCTTTGCTATCTTCGATAATTCTCCGGTTTCCCGTGAGGCTGAAACGTACACGCAACGCAATAGTATGGCAAAATGCAGAAAGTGCGCGCTTGAGACAAGAAGTTCAAAAGAGACGTCCTGACGTTCTCACCCTTATCAGAGATTATAGAAGGTGTTGGCTGTAGTAATAGAACCTAAAAAATGATCTGCGCCCCCCACCCCCCTTTTCCTCAGTGTAATCACTAGTAGATCCACGGAGAGTCGCCTAGCTTGCGTGAGCATCGTCGACAGGGCCGATTGCAGCACCTCACAACGAGCACAACGGTATTAGGCGCCGTCTCAAGCTTTTGCGTGTTTGCTGCTTTGGGGCGGGACAGGGATCCAATATCAAAAACGTCATGGGCAGGCCTTAGCTTCTGGATGGTGTTGACGGATGTCGACACTCAGTTGTGGCGGCGCATGCACGTGACCATCGAGCTAGACTAACTTGCACATCATGTGGCTTGACCTCAGAAGGTCTCTAGTGCATCCGAAGAAGACAAATTTCTGTTGCGGTGAACCGGGGAGGCTCGTCGTAGATAACGAACGCACGAGGCATGGGAGGGGAATCGAAAAATTGCATGATAATTCTCAAAATCAGGCTCATGGGGCAGCGAAGAAGTAACAACAACGACAAAATTATAGTAATTTTTGCAAGCTGTGAGTTACTCTCGCTGTGACACGCGAGACACGAGAGCTTAAATACACTTGAGTTTCTTTTTTTTTTTTTTTTGCTCTTTCTCAGCCTGTTATTGGCACGAAAAAATATAAATTTAATTTAGGGCAGAATATTGCCACCCCGCCTCCGAGCAAGCGCGTCCGTGGCTTTGATGTTTATCGTGCGCTACTCCAACGCAAAGGGCCGAGGTTCGATTCTAGGAGCGAACGTACATTCTTGTTATTTTTGTAAAAGTTGCATTCTGGTAAATTGCAGGCCCCTGTCATTGTTCGAGGTCCTAATGCACTAGGCGCCGAACCGTCTAGGCTGAGCGCTCCAGGGGTCCACCCGTGTACATAAGGGGCTCCGAGTGGTGACCCTGGGTAAATCTCGCACTACCGCTCAATCATGCTGTTTTGCAGACATCAAAGGATGCGACGCTAGTTCTCTCTGTTTTGTTTATGCACAAGTTGGCCCTATTAAACGATCAGTTACTTTCGTTATCCAGTGCATTCGCGCCTGCCATTCACGACATTTTGTTGGGGGTGCGGGGTAGCCCAGCCCACATCCATAGTTCTTACTCAGCCCGATCTCAAGCCCAGGAAGACTGCCGTTCATAGAGAAATTCGAAGAACGAGCCAGCCACCGCATCAAAGGCCAACATCCGGCGTTCCGCCACTTAAAGGAGCAGCCTAGAAAAAGAAGACGCCGGCGATAGGAACCGAGTCGCTGCACGCACCAGATGGCCCCTATGTCGTTTACCTGCCGTTTGCGCCTAGGACAGAAGCACCGCTCCACGGCGAGATTCATGAGGACGGTGAGGATTGGATATACCAGTACGACCGAGTTGAGCGACACAACAACCACACAAAAACAGAGTTTCCGGAACTTTCACTTTGCATCAGAGGGCACCGCTAATCACTCGTTTGAGAGTCACGCGCCAAAGTTAACATCTTGGAATGTGTGTAGGAGCGAGTTGTGGCGGACGTTCACCACTCAACACCGACGGGAAAGGGGAGATGATCTTCTTCCAGTGCCAACCCAGGGCCACAACAAAACGGGAGCGGGTTTTGTTGACCACGTCCTGCACCTGTGCGCCGGTGCCGACCTCAAAGCAACGGGCGAAAATAAGCCGCGAATCTTTATATGCGGGGTGAAAACCATTTTTGGCGGCCTCGTGCGCAACCCGCCGACAACCGTCGAAGCCTTCGTCATTGAGGCAACAAACATCGAGCGCGTCCTCCAAGCGCGCGATTCCCACTACCAACGACATTCAGGTGTCCCTTCATCCACCCTTTGTCCCTTGTAAGACACCCTAAAACTTCAGTTGGACGTACAGCGAACTGACCTCGAACCGATGGAAGCAACCTTTGCGAGAGGCTTGATAGCCGTGGGGTACAACCTATTCTAATAGATAATGTACGCGTTACTGACTACAAAAAAAAAAGAAATTAGGGTTTTCTTGGCTACGACGTTGAGCTACACCGCCATGGCGGAATAGCTCAACGTCGGTTACACATCTCGACTACCAATTGATAGGCATTGAGAAAAAAAAAATGACGATGCCAGAAGTTTCTACTTTAAACAGCCGGACAAGTGTCAAGAGGACACGAAGACTTTACAGGAGGCAGGACTTAAAGACCAACTTCGCTGCAAGGCATCGAAATTCTCGGAAACCGGATGGATTGAACAAGTAAGTCCACCTTTCGAAACCTGTTCAAAATTGGAATTGGAGCTTGCGGTGAAGGAAGAATCGCAACTGTAAGACCGACTAGTTGTTATTCCCCGAAGCATGCCTAAGAAAATTATTCGGTGAACATCATGCGGGTCACGACGGCATGGTTCGCATGAAGAGTTCGGCAAGACTGTATGCTTGGTTACCTAACATCGATAATGATATCGTTGGAACATTCAAAGATTGTCGCTTCTGCCAGAAATTCGGAATCGGCCAGTACAAGAGTTCTTCCATTGGCCGAACCCCAAACAACCTCGGCAGTCACTGCAGACCGACTTTGCTCGCTCGTTCCTAGGAGTCAGTTTTTAGTTTTCACCGATGCCTTCTCAAAGTGGCTAAATATCAAAATATTTCCAAAATCAACAGCGGAGAAAGTCGTGGAACTGTTGCCGAAATTGTTCGCACACCATTGACTGCCGCGAACAATTGTCTTGGACAATAAGCCGCTATTTTATTCGGACGCTTTCGAAGAATTCCGAAGGCTAAATGTAATCAAGCACAAATTTGGTGCTTCATTCTATGCTTGGAACGAATGGCGCCGCTGAACGGGCAGTGCAAGCGTTCAAGCAAAGACTGCGGAAACAAGTAATTGTAACTTTGTAGACAAAGCAGTCAAGATTTTTATGACTTAGCGCTACAGATCACACACGTCCACTAGTTTCCCACCATGTGAAGTGCTATTCAAGCGAAAAATTAGGAGCAGATTTGATTTCCTTTACACTCACAAGAATCTTTCAGAAGATCAAGTCCAAAAGGAGCAGAAAGGGAAGCTTTAAAAATATGTGCCTTGGAAAGGCATGAAATAATTTCAAGGTGCAGAACGGAAAAGCGAAACGGCATCTAAACCAAATTCTGCACTGGCCTAATAACACTGCAAGCAAAAGCAAAGTGAAAGCGCGGAACTTAGATACCCAGCTCCGAACGTGACCATCTCTTTTCCTAATGCCCATGCAACGAATCCAAGCACTGAACAAAGATTCCCCGCAAGAGCCCAGAGGCCAGTGTACCGTTATGGACTGTGATTTAGTCTGAGGGAGTGTTTTGTCTAAGAGCAGATACAACGACGACGGCGAAGAAAGTACTAGCTGCCTGACGGGCCAGCAGCCGAACTATACCGTCTGACGTGGTGAAAAAATACTACCATTTTACACAGTCGTTCACGGGTTACTAAATATATTTCGTAACGAATACTAGTTTTCTATGGACCTAAATACATAATAGGCGCGGTCGGCTCTGGCAAACAAATATCAATGAGGACAGCGCAACAGTCGACTTTATGTCAACTGCAGTGCTTTGAAGAAGAACCTCGTTATGCCATCATATAAGTGTACAAATAGATAAAACTTTGTGTTTCTAGAAAGCATTCTGTAAAAACAACACTTGAATTTCGGAGGGAGAGTTAGTCGTTGTCCTCAACGCATGATTTTACAGAGTAAAGTACGATGTCATGTGGAAGTGAATAAAAAAGGTCGTAAGCATCAACAATAAAGGAGCTGGGGCTGCCATACTGATCTGTTCACAAGGTTCCCAAAACATCCTCTGAACATTCTCCTTCTGTTTGACAATCGCACGGGAACGTATGTAGTCACCAGTTATTAATAGTTTTTTTAAAGTGTGACTTGGGTCTTAAATTAACCTATAAAGAGCCTAATAAAGTTGCCTTACAATTCCTAAACCTACCCGGGCATCACACAGCATTGAGCCGATATTGGAATCAACTGAGAATGATTGTGGCGATACCATTTTCATACAGCCGACATTTATAATGTATCGACTCTGTTGTGCCGACACCATCCTGACATATCGTACCCGCCGCCATTTTTGGTTAAGTGTCGAAAGTGTTCTTGGGGAATGGACTATGCTATTGAGCTATTCCCATTCCTTGACCGACTCGAAAACGACGTTAAAAAAATTAGAACAAAAATAAGTAAAACAGAGTCGGCTTACCCTGAGCTCACGATGGACAGAAAAAGCAAGCAGAGGGTGCTTAGCTGCATTGTCCATCTTCCGTCGACCTCATCTTTTGTTGAGGCTCCAAAACTTCGTTTTTGTCTCTGCGTTACTGTGAGCGAGCGCGACGGGCGCTTGAAGCAAATCAGAGGGGTGGAGCTAAGCGCAAGACCGATCGCCACAGTAAAAAAATCGATTGGTCAAAAAGGTGTTTGTTGTGACTCGCTCTGACGCGCTGATGGGCTCACTGGGGCCGTTGCCTTCGCTGTTTCCCAAGTTGTTGTGATGGGTAGGGTCCGGATTTTGAAATTCGCTAATACGTGTCCCGCTTTTTTTCCGTTAAAGTCGCGGTCGTCATTTTTTTTATTTTTGTGCTGCGTTTCTTCCACGCGCTTTAACAAAGAACTGCTCCGCGGTGACAGCGAGATTTCCATTCGACCACCACCTGTCGGCTGATGGCTGGACATATGTTTTTGAATCTATTGCTGTCAATGAACGCGTTTTTGTGTTCACGAGGACTGTACAGGAGGCTATAGATACCTATATCTCACAAAGAGCTCAGAATCGGTAGTTTGTTTCCGCACTGGTTTTGCTGTGAATTAAGCATGCTACTGAAAACGAAAAACGTATTTCATAAAAAGTTTAACGAAAGCGGTCTTCCTAGGTGGAAAGCAGAATTCACGAGTTGTAGAAAACAGCGTAAGAAGCTGATAAAGCGCGATCGCAAAGCTCAGCATGGTGCTGTAGAATCGGATTTTGATAACAAATTCGAATAAAAACTGGAGATAAGCCATCTCGGGATCTGGAAAGAATATTAGGCCTGACACTCTTTTGGACCGCGGGCGAGATGGGGGGTGCGTCGCCGAGTTGTCTGCAGATCATAATTTTAGGTCTTTTACTTATATAGTACTTGACTCCACAGACACCGCGTCCCTCTACCCTCTGAGTTCAGTGAATTGGTGGATTGCATCTCCATGTCGACGAAGAATGTATCGAGCTTTGCATTAAGAAGACGAAAGGCACATTATCTTCTGGTCACGACAGAACACCCACAACAATTGTCATATCGTTTCATGAACTGCTCACGCCCATACTGTCCACAATATTTAGTACAATTTTAAGGTCTGTAATATTTCCCATAATGTAGAAAACCTCCGTGGTGGTTCCGGTCTTGAAGTCGGGAAATAATGGTGATGTTCTTAGCAACCTGCCTATTTCCCTTCTTTCTACATTGTAAAATCTTTTTCGAAATGGTAGCGCATCAATTGGTACTTGGAGAAACTTTTTTTCCAATTGGAATGGCTCTAGTAAGCGAACTGTTTATAATAACTGAAGCAAGCATCAGTGCATAGCTATACTTGTAAGCTATCTCACGGTGCAACTTTTGTCTCGGTATTGTTTACAAAGAAATATATATATATATATATATATATATATATATATATATATATATATATACATCTAGCTCCAAACCTATTTCAAATATAACATATTCCTATAATTAAAATCGATTCTATCAAATAAAATTGTTTCTTTATTTTTTTTATCTTTTCACTTGGAAATTTAAAAGGTCTAGAAATACTGGATATATTCTTGAGGTGTAAACGTTTTGGTGCATTTTGGTGACAACAATATAAACACAAAAGCTTTACGTCTGTCGTTAAATTATTTTTCTTTTGTTCCCTTGATTTTTGGGTGGTTTTTGTGGGTCTTTCGATTTTTATTTAAAAATACATGCAATTTCCTCATTTCTAAAAAGAACAAAACCGCTTTTCAAATTTTTTTTTTATATTTTGTTTCACAAAAAATATTGAGTGGAGCAGGTTGAAAATTTGTTTTTTACTCCGTGATCTTTTTACCCAGTTATGTACGCTGGTATGAATACGTAAAGCATGCAAAACTCACAGTAATTTTTTGTGCTCTTGTATGTTATTTCGACTATTTTCTAGTTCAATGGAAAATACTTTTGTATTTTTTTATTGATGTAAAAATGCCAAACGTCGTCTCTTTGACAATATGGTGACATATTCAGAGCCTTGTAACTCATAAGTTATTATATTTGTCACTTACCAAATACTATGGGGGTGTAGTTCTATACATGGGATATCGACGGGCATAAGTTTAGTTTATTTTATTTTCACGAAATGTTTTATATAAAATTTGAAATAATGACGAAAATGAGATTAACCGATTATTTTCAACCCACTTAATCGAAAAAGGTCATTCCTTATTTCGTTAATTTTTTTTTATTATTGCTGCCGATCATATGAACTTTCAAATGGCTTGACGCGATTTCCCTCATTTTTGTTGAATCTTCTCTAGAAGTGTTCCAAAGTCATGCGCTCTTGTTGGCAAAGCATAGAGCATGGGCTGAGCCGCAGACATTGTTAGAGTTTGGCTATTCTCATCTTTAATTGAACAGGACCTATTACGCGAATGTTTCGCGAATGCTGATTGTCATGAACCCGAACACTCGACTCCGGCTTATGACCATCGAGTACATTAGGGTGCAGCATGACTTCCGGTGCGAAGTCGTGATACCATGTGACGTCACAGTGGAAACCTCGCTATTAAATGTAGTGACGTTCTAAATTTAAATAGATTTGACGCAGCGAGTGACGCAACTACGTCACATGACGTCACGGGGCCACGTGACGTGACATTACTCGACAGCAACTCTTGACGCTATGGTGCCTGGAGAGTGTCTCCGACTGGTGTGTTTAGCGTCCCATCTCGCCCGTACATCAAAAGTGGCCCCAAAGTATCACCAAGTGACGACACAGGGACCGGAGTGTCATGCTGTTTGATGTCGCGATCCTGGCAGTTGGTCGTAAAACTTTTGGCGAAAAGCACGAGCGAACGCGAGTGTTGGTGTCGCCCCAGCGTTCCAACTTCTGGCTGCCGAAACTACCATGGACCGTTACAATTGAAAGCGACCTGCAGCAGAACAGGCGTCTGCCACATCAACCACCGCTGCTGGGCCACCGCCAGGATCGCGACCGGCGACAGCATGACACTTGCTTGACGTCATCAGGAGGAAATTGAGGGATCACTTTTTTTTTTTTTTTTTTTTTTTGGGGGGGGGGGGGGCGCTGTAAACAAACCAGTCGTAGACGCGTTTTAGGCACCATACTTGACACAATGCACCTCATGTGACCTCCTGATACATGATGCATCTTAGGGCCAATACAAAAACGTTACGAGAACACAAAATTTCTCACACATTGCAAATGCGTATATGACGATTTGATCAATATATGGAAATACAGCTGACAATAATTTATACGTAAATATTCACGTTGCGGTAGTATCAAAAAGAAAAAAAAAATGTCGTAAACCTTTTTAAACCGGTTACCGTTAAATTTATTTTTCCGGTTAACTTCCGAGTCAGTTTCAAGAGGTCGGCGAAGATTTCGGTCTGGTTCAGTTCCGATTTGGTTAAAAATAACGGTTAGGTTCCGGTCATCGGTTCAGTTCTGTTTCGATTCGACTCTCTGGACTTGAGCTCGAATTTAACACCCAACCTTTACTGCGACGTCCATAGCTTCTTACCCTGAGCGAAATGTTGGCGAGAGAACTTACGATGATGTCAGACATTTTGTGTTTTGAAAAGCGTGGACAGTCATGTTGGGATTCGCTGCCCACAGCTGTATGATAAAAACCTTTCGTCAACTAAATAAATGATAATCAATCACGTGTTTTGGAAGCATACAAACAGGGAACATTTGTACTTATGGTGGTAAAAAGATGCACAATACAAAGACTTGTGTTGCTGTGCAAGGAATTTTCGAATTCAGAAGGCAGTCCCGAAGAGCGTTTGTCACATGGTGCGACTATGTGAAAGCTTGTCGTTAAACGAGCTTACTGGAAAAAAAAATATAAAGCACTCCTAATGATTTATTTAGCGCAAATACGCACGAAAAGGCTTGCCTGTTCTGTGGCATGTTCACCGAGAGAGGTGCCTGAGAGCGGCAAATACCTGTGTATCAAGAACAATACCGTTCGGAGAAGGTTTTCGAAGCTTTGAAGACAAACCAAAATGGAAGCAGCAGCTACTTTAGTTTTGATGTTGAATATATTTCTTGTTCAATCTCTTATAACATTTTACCTTACTCTGTGAAATCAAGTGTTGAGGGCAAGGATGTACTAATCTTCCGTAACTCAAGTTTTAACAATAGTACAATTTTATCTCGATTCTACGCTTACAGGATGGCATAACGAGGTTTTCTTCAAGGATCTGGAGTTTGCATAGGGTCGTCTGTTCCCTCGGTGCTCAGTGATGTTTTTCTTGCCAGAGCAGGCCGCGCCATTGAGCTCGCCTTTAGCCTTCCTTTGACAAAAGTGTTGAGATGTGTCCTACTGCTGGTTGGAGCTGAGATAGTTGGTTAATATTCTTGGGTAATGCCAGCTGAACACTAATGACAGTATTAGTGTTCAGCTGGCACCACCCAAGACTTCAGATATGTCGATGACTTTCTACTTTTCTTTAGCAATCGCGCGCGAACATATGTAGTCACCAGTGCTATGGATATTTTTATAGGTTTAGCTTTGGTGTTAGATTTGCCTATAAAGTGCCAAGGCGTCTTACATTTTCTAGGCCTATTGTTCTCACGTAACGCCAGACATTTATGGTGATACGTCTCCCCGCGTTCAAAAAAGTGTATTTTACATTACTTCTTTGCGCACTCTAAAAGTATTGAGTGTTATTTACACGAATAAAGTGTTTATTTACCAGACGTTATGAAAAATGAGGGTGAGGTGGCATAAGCCCGTCCGCCATGCTGTCCAAAGCCCGTCTCATGTGTTCAATCGTGCGTGACCCCTCGTCGTCCTCCTCACAGCTTAATTACTGGCCCTCTGTCTCGTGACGGAGTTCGTACCAGGCTGCATCTCTCTTTCCTCGCCTACTTGTCGACGAAATTTGTGGCCTTGAAGCGGGCCGGTTTTCTTTTCGTTCCCTGGCTTCTGCGGAGCAATATGCTGTTTCGCCTGTACTGTACACCGTCCTACTCTTCGTCCGTATTCGATCTTGGCTGTGGTGCTCTTGTTACAACGATTGAAGGCCTCCACTTTCCGCTTTGTTGATCCCTGAGAAATATATCTTTTACGGTGTGAAGTTATTGCAGAGGTTTGGCATTTTTGTTTTATTGTTGTCGTTGTTTCTTTTGCTTGTCACTCAACCGGCGTTGGAGCTCTGTGGCTTGTTTTCGTGCTTTGAAGCAGCGAAGGATGCGTGGGAACTTTCGTCCTTCCGTACCTATTCCTAAGCCTTTCAACTGGAGATCCCAGGACTCCGTCTCGATGTGAGTTGCCTCCCCCCCCCCCCCCCCCCCCGCACACACACACACAGCAGGGTTGCCGCTGCTCCTATGACGTAGTCGTTTTCGAGGAGTATCTTTGCTGCCGTCGCCGCTCTGTTATCTCAAGGCAGTCTTTGGAAGTAATCCGTTACAAGTGACGGATTACATGTAATCAGTTACTTTTTCAAGTAATTTTGTAATTGTCACGTTACGTTTTTCGGAAGTAATTCGTAATGTAATTTTGTTGCAAAATATTGGTAACGTATTACTTTAATCACTCGTTACTTTAAAAAGTATGAGCATAATACAATAACTGGAGCAATAAAAGCAGAACATTCAGCAGCGTAAAGAGAGCAAGCTCAACCAAATAGAAAATATTAGGAAGGGGAGAATACCCGAAATGGGAACATGATTTTTTGTATGACCGGTCACTTGAACCACTCCTTAGACGGTTAGGCCGTCTAAGGAGCGCTGACAGAGAGGGAGAGCGAGAGAGAGAGAGAGAGAGAGAAACGCATAAACGTGTGATCCTCTATTGCTTTGTGAGACCGATGGCCACCGCTTCTCTCACTCTCTATGCCCTCCCCTTCCCTGGCCTCCACGAATATTGGTATGAAAGTGATAACCGATGAACTATCAATAACCCGTAACCGCCACTTTTTCTCTGACTGGTCGAGTTTTCGGTCATGTAGTTTTCGTCATATCCATGGCCATCTCTTAATGAGATGTTCAAAATTCAGGGAATTAAAAAGGAGGAAACCTAGAGTTTCAGTGATTACTTTGCTTGCAAACTCTAATTCAAGGAAACACATCAAGGCCAGCTGGGACACCTGCATTCTACATTGGATATACATCGTAATATTAGAACCAAGTTTTTCTTTTCTTGTGTATAACAGGCGAAACACCTGAGTCAAAAGGGAGCTTTTGTAAATCGCTCATTTAGCTCCGAATCTCGTAATGGAGGTAGACGTTGCTACTGAGCATGTGCACCGCTAGCTTTGTCTGCACA
This sequence comes from Ixodes persulcatus, assembly GCA_013358835.2. Lineage (NCBI taxonomy): Eukaryota > Metazoa > Arthropoda > Arachnida > Ixodida > Ixodidae > Ixodes > Ixodes persulcatus. Next base: position 184,745 of record JABSTQ010009522.1, on the reverse strand, counting down.
ATTTCAGGGATCATTTCCAGAGGCTGTAAGCTAGTCGGATGGCGGGTGTGGTTGCAGCTTTCGGTGTTTTGTCAGTTTACAGGTGAACGGAGTGCACCTACGCTTTTTCTCTTAAAGGACACATGCAAAGAAAAAAAACATTTTTTTTAAACAGCTTAGATGGAAAAAGGATATTATAAAACAATTTTACGACGAAGAAAAAAAAAATTTAGAGCTATATTTACGGCGCTATACGAATTTGTAGTTTGCGCCCGCCGGAGCTGCCGCTGGTCACGTGGTAGGCCCGCGCGCCGCCGCCCTGCGTCGCCGGAGCCGTAAAGCGACGCCGCCGCCGCACGCTGAGCGTTGTGCGAACGCCGCTTCAACGCGTTTCTCCACGCCGCCGTCGCCGCCGCCGCAGAAGTTCGTCTGGTTCGGGGCGCCGCCGCCGTCATCTGACCGGCGCACAGGTCTATCACGTCTGCTTGCGCTTTTTCAGAAGTTTCCTTTGGGCTCTAAAAGTTACTTATTAATCTTATTTTTTGTTATACTTCAAACAAAGATGAATAAGTTACTTTTAGAGGCCATAGGAAGCTTCCGAAAGAGCGCGAGCACCACGTGACAAATATGGGCCCGTCACGTGATCAATTAGGGCCACTTTTCTGCGGCGCCCGCGGGCGCCAACTACAAATTCGTATAGCGCCGTAAATATAGCTCTAAAAATTGTTTTTCTTCGTTGTAAAATCGTTTTATGATATCCTTTTTCCATCTAAGCTGTTTAAAAAAAATGTTTTTTTTCTTTGCATGTGTCCTTTAAATATACTATTTTATTTTTATAAGGACTACCATAATACGGGCGTATGAGAAAAGAAAAGTAGTGTTGCACACAATTCCTGAGAAACATCAAAATGGTCTTTATTGGTTCCTGAATACGGAAAAAGTAACTTGAAAGTAATACGTAACATGACGAGTAAAGTAATCCGTTACTTTCCAGCGAAAGTAATTTCAGATCAAATCAAATCGAAGCTTTATTTTCCAGAAACACTTAAAGCAGGCCCAGACAAAAAGCTGTTGAGACAGCTTGACTGGGTTTGGGACCTTTATTACATTGGCAGCAGCTTGGTAGTGCAACACTCTACTAGCGCAACATTTGATGAAACAAAAAAAAATTAAAAATCGGAACTTTGTAAAAATTATAACACTAAGTTAGGGAACAACGAAGATATAAGAGCGCAAGTCTCGTTTGAAAATCGTGTATATGTTTATGTTGTTTGTGAGGCATTTATTTAAAACAAGTGGTACATCATAATGTAAAGTTTGTAAGTTGTCGTTTGTGCGGGAACAAGGGAGGACCCATGCTTCTCTGCGGCGTATGTTGACATCACTGCAATTCCATACAATCTCGGAAATAGTGAATAAGAAATGAATGGTGCGGAGGAGAAACGAATGATACTCATACATGCGTTCAACCTGAAATATTTGATATTTTAAAAATAAAGGTTCTGTGTGGTCTGTGCAGGAAACATCAGCAATATATTGTATTATTTTCTTCTGAAGTAATAGTATGTTTCTAAGATTTGTTGTTGACTTAATAGCCCATACAAGGTGAAAATAACTTAAGATTTGTAACGGTAATCCATTACATTTGAGGCTCGGTAATTTGTAATTGTAATTCATTACATTTTTCAAGTAACAAGCTCAAGTCTGTCTCAAAGAGCCTTATCGTTTTCTCTCGTGCATTCTTTCCTCTCGCCATTATATTGTTTAATTGTGTCAGATTGCCATTTCGGCTTCTTTAGAATGTATCATGTTGTATATAGGGGGAATACTTAAATCCAGTCCCAAAGCGTTTTTTATCGGGAGGGTTGTTGCCATGAGGGACGGAAAAAAAAGAAGGAAAAAGGGGCAGGAAGAAAAAAAAAAGGGAAGGAAGAAATGAAATTAAGAATTTCCAAATGTTTCGAAATCCCCTTTGTTTAGAGGGGCCGGGGAATAGCTCTTGTGTTCGTGCCGGTTTGCGAACAACCTTCCCACGTAGGCGGTTTCGGCACTGGGCAGACTTGTGGACTCGGATGTAAATACGTTAATACTGAAAACGAATAGCAATAACTTGTCTCTGCTGCTCTTAACAAAACTGTAAGTTTTTTTTTTCTTTTGAAACCTTTTGAAACCAATGGCTCCAAAGTTAACACGGGTAATCCGACACCCAGAGTGGAGGGCTTCCTGAAACCGATCCCCAGCCGCGCGGAGGACGCTATAAGGCAAGTTTAAGATCCCGTGTCACGTAAGTGTTTTTAGTTTTTCTTGTGATTTATTGGAATAGATAACAAGCGAAGAAAATGCACTCCGTCTTCTAACGGTTTTGCGTTGCCAGCCCTCTCGGCCAATGTACCCCACTCTTGCGATGTGTACGACTCTTGCTTTTTCCATGCCGTTTTTCGCGCGCATCGCCTGAAGAAGGGCCTCCGCCTAAAATCTCGTGCATTCCTTCCTGTCCACGTTCCTTTTTAGAGTAGCACAACCATATATTTGTGATTTCGTGTTTGACCTCCCACGACCGGTGACAAGTGATGCATGACGTAGATTTACTCTATCGAAACGTCTGCGGCTTACGCAGAGAAGCAAATTTTTTTTGTAACGTTACAGTATCTGATTACTACTTTTAGTTTTGTCCAACGGAAACCTGGTTGTGTCCTAACATCGGGGCCTCCGATTCCTTTCCGTCTGGTTTTGTTGTATACAGGAACGACCGTGACTTGTTTCAAGGAGCTGGAGCGGGACGTGGTGTGTTTTTCGCGGTCGATAGCGGTTACAGCTCAAGGAGGCGTCAATATTCACAAACACTTTCCTGAGAGCTTGTTCGTCGAAATTGAGTATGCATATAAAAATCGCTTGATCTTCGAAATCGAGTATGCAAAGAAAGAACGGATACTCTTATTGGTTTGCTCTACCTCCCTCCACAGACGCCGCCTGATGATTTTCAGTGATGTCTGCTTGGCTTAGAACAACTCAACGACTTACAGGGGTGCAATGTTATTATTTTGGGGAAGGTTAACGCCCCAGGCATCAACTGAACTTATCTAAACGTTTTGACTGACAACTTTTATCGTAAGCAGAAATGCAATCATATTTTAGACTTCTCTTTTTTTGGATCTGAAAAAGCGCAATAATGCTCTTAATAAGCAATGTAATGCTTTAGACTTACGTTGTTCAAAGACGGACAATGTACGTGTGACTCGGAGTGAAATGCCCATGTTGCCTGAAGATATGTACACCACGCGCTTGATGTAGTGATCTCTATTTTTAATCATCCAGCTACAGTCGCCCTGATGCCTCGCCGTGGCACGCGTCGAATGACTTCTCGGCAGGGGACTACGTCGGAATATACCACCACCTGTCGGCTGATGGCTGGACATATGTTTTTGAATCTACTGATGTCAATGAACGCGTTTTTGTGTTCACGAGGACTGTACAGGAGGCTATAGATACCTATATCTCACAAAGAGCTCAGAATCGATAGTTTGTTTCCGCACTGGTTTTGCCGGGAATTAAGGATTCTACTGAAAACGAAAAACGTATTTCATAAAAAGTTTAACAAAAGCGGTCTTCCTAGGTGGAAAGCAGAATTCAAGAGTTGTAGAAAACAGCGTGAGAAGCTGATAAAGCGCAATCGCAAAGCTCAGCATGGTGCAGTAGAATCGGATTTTGTTAACAAATTCGAATAAAGACTGGAGATAAGCCATCTCAGGATCTGAAAAAATATTAGGCCTGACACTCTTTTGGACCGCGGGCAAGATGGGGGGTGCGTCGCCGAGTTGTTTGCAGATCATAATTTTAGGTCTGTTACATATATAGTACTTGACTCCACAGACACCGCGTCCCTCTACCCGTCTAAGTTCAGTGAATTGGTGGATTGCATCTCCATGTCGACGAAGAATGTATCGAGCTTTGCATTAAGAAGACGAAAGGCACATTATCTTCTGGTCACGAGAGAATACCCACTGCAATTCTCATATCGTTTCATGAACTGCTCACGCCCATACTGTCCACAATATTTAGTACAATTTTAAGGTCTGTAATATTTCCCATAATGTGGAAAACCTCCGTGGTGGTTCCGATCTTGAAGTCGGGAAATAATGGTGATGTTCTTAGCAACCTGCCTATTTCCCTTCTTTCTACATTGTCAAATCTTTTTCGAAATGGTAGCGCATCAATTGGTACTTGGAGAAACTTTTTTTTCAATTGGAATGGCTCTAGTAAGCGAACTGTTTATAATAACTGAAGCAAGCATCAGTGCATAGCTATACTTGTAAGCTATCTCATGGTGAAACCTTTGTCTCGGTATTGTTCAAAGAGAAATATATATATATATATATATATATATATATTATATATATACATCTAGCTCCAAACCTATTTCAAATATAACATATTCCTATAATTAAAATCGATTCTATCAAATAACATTTTTTCTTTATTTTTTTTTTTATCTTTTCACTTGGAAATTTAAAAGGTCTAGAAATACTGGATATATTTTTGAGGTGTAAACGTTTTGGTGTATTTTGGTGACAACAATATAAACACAAAAGCTTTACGTCTGTCGTTAAATTCTTTTCCTTTTGTTCCCTTGATTTTTGGGTGGTTTCTGTGGCTCTTTCGATTTTTATTTAAAAAATACATGTAATTTCCTCATTTCTGGAAAGAACAAAACCGCTTTTCAAATTTGTTTTTTATATTTTGTTTCACAAAAAATATTGAGTGGAGCAGGGTGAAAATTTGTTTTTTACTCCGTGATCTTTTTACCCAGTTATGTACGCTGGTATGAATACGGAAAGCATGCAAAACTCACAGTAATTTTTTGTGCTCTTGTATGTTATTTCGACTATTTTCTAGTTCAAAGGAAAATACTTTTGTATTTTTTTATTGATGTAAGAAATGCAAAACGTCGTCTCTTTCACAATATGGTGACATCTTCAGAGCCTTGTAACTCATAAGTTATTATATTTGTCGCTTACCAAATACTATGGGGGTGTAGTTCTTTACATGGGATATCGACGGGCATAAGCGTATTTTATTTTCACGAAATGTTTTATATAAAATTTGAAATAATGACGAAAATGAGATTAACCGATATTTTCAACCCACTTAATCGAAAAGGGCCATTCCTTATTTCGTTCAATTTTTTTCATTATTGCTGCCGATCATATGAACTTTCAAATGGCTTGACGCGATTTCCCCCTTTTTTTGTTGAATCTTCTCTAGAAGTGATCGAAATCGCTCCCACTTTCTCGGAACGGACAAACGCAGTTTCCACGGGTCGGCTTCACTGCAAAGACTCTTAGGCTCATTATTGTGTTAAAATGCAGCGGGTAAATTCATCTTGATTCAGAAAACTCGTGCTTGGCTACATATTGTATTTTCTTAATTTCGTAATGATGGCAACTGACATTCCTTAGTCCGATCGTTAGCGGTGCAGCGGATGTTCCATTATCCGATCTAAAGCCTGGGCACAAAGGGCGGAGAAAACGTAACGAGCTCTTTATGTAGCCAGACCGGGGTCATATATCTGTTTGTGTTATACACAGTTTGTAAGATTCGAAGCACCTCGCCACAATACACAATTTTCAATTTTCGTTTGCAGGACGGCTCCTGGATAAGGACGTCAAAGGACTTCGTTGAAACAAAATTAAAACAATAACAAGAACCGTTGTGCTTTTCGACTTACCGGAGAAAGAAATCTATATATTCAGGAAGCACAAAAAAAGAATGGTCCTCAGTAGGTGCTCGCACAGGATTACGCTCCTCACATGTGTGGTGCACAGTTCGCGAGCCAGGCCAGGAAGTTAAGGTGACATCAGCACGAGACGTACAGTCTCCGGCAATATGAAAGACACATTCGCCGATGCTGTTTATGCAGCCGTGCCAAGTCCGCCTTGGCCGGACGCGCTTTATTTTGAAGGAGAAAATATAACAAACCTTTATTATTTCCCAAATCAAAGCAATGTGTGCCTAGCCAAAGCAAATCTACCGTAGCCACCCAAAATAAGATCGTCAAATCGCTTTCTCATATTCGCGAAGGCTGAACAATCTTTCCATGAAGCTCGATGCGACAAAGTGGAGGCACTAAAAGTCTACAGAGACATTAAGTGACTGCTTTCGCTGCCTTCTGTGCATGTGGGAATCGTTGTTTCTTGGCATTCAGAGATATCAATCACTCTTGAACAAAACCCAACACTTTTATTTTTAACAGCGCACACTCGTTCAAACAGAAGGGCCACCGTCTCGGGTTCACCGCTCGATCGCTTTGGCTCCAGCTTTCGTTCTGTCCGTCTCGACCTACCTCGCTGTTGGACTTCTCGGCTGCATCCGACCGCTGTGGTTGCCATGATTTGGGAAAGGAAAAGGAAGAAAGAGAAGTGAAGAAAAAGAAGAGCGGTATCGCGGGTGCGACAGGCAATCGAAGCTGAACCAAGAGCCGCGACGGTTGGCTGCTCGAACGGTGCGCTACCCGGCTCCGTCCCGGCGTCAGTGTGGTAAACGTAACCGGCTTCGTCCCGGCTTCAATGCGCTGAAAACCAACGTGCCTGGCCCCACCCAGGCGGCAGGGAAGCTGAACATCAACGTAACCGGCTCCGTCCCGGCTTCAGCACGGTGACCATCAGCGCAACCGGCTCCGTCCCGGGATCAAGGCACCCGGACCCGAGATAACCAACCCCCTCCCGACATCGCGGCACGCACTACTTCACCAACGATCAAGGGGCGAACATTCAGGGCACCAGCGACCCGAGCTACGACCCCAGGGGTGACTGTACTGCCTACCGAACGTCCTTGGACGGTCGAATGGTTTCTTTTCTTTTGCTTTTCTAACGTTGCTTCTTTTTTTAATATTTACTTCCTGACTCGAATATATTTTTTTTACTCATGCATTTGTCTCAGTCTCCCGATCCTTCCTCTCACCATGCCGGACGAACCTGACAGCGGTACAAGTTCAGCTCGCCCTCGCGTTCGATCTTCTCCGCAGAGCAACCCCGTGCCGTTGTCAAAAAATTCTAATTTTGCGTTGCTCGTAAACTGGACTATTTAAAGCACAGCAACATATTGTTTTACAAGTGCATCCTAAATATATTAGCGTTAATTGATAAAGGTTACTATTTATCGACAATTGGTGTTTGTGTTGTGTAAAAAATTGTCTTCGCTTCATGTAAACTCAGTCCGTTTTCCCCACTTCTTTTGTAAACTGCTTTTCCTTCTTAAAGAGGGGCATGTGATATTACATATTTATGATAGCGCTGGGCAATTGATCGATTAACCTTCCGATTAATCGATTTAAGGCTTTAATCGCGATCAAATTTTTACCGGTAATCGGTTTTTTTACTCGTACTCAAAAAGAAGTAAGTGGACGGCACGCATGGCTCTATCGTGAACGACCTGCCCGAACTAGGAATAACTCATGCACCCGCCCCCCCCCCCCCCCCCTTAAGAAAACGCTGCGTGGCGTGTATCCCGTCGTTCTGTAACGAACGGTCTTCCGTTTCCAGCCAGGTGCTATGAGCAAGGTTCAATAGGTGAGCGGCGTTTGGCAACTTCCGGTTCCTTAGGAAATTTTGTTTCACCATTGACAAGTGACGACAATGAGCTGCAAGCCTGTGCAAGCATAATTCTGAAACCTGCAGACTGTAGTTTTCAGAACCATGCTTAGACAGGCTTGCAAATCATCGACGTCGCTTGTCAACAGCTAAACAAAATTTCCTAAGGAACCGGAAGTAAACAAAATTTCCGGAAGACAAACTTCTTTGTCTTCGGAGCTGCAGCAAAAATATGTAAGTCTTTGAATCGTTCAACAATATGTATCCTTAATTCTAAATGTCCTTTGCGCCGTGTAACAGAGAGTAAAATAACTCTTCAAAGGCAAGAGGCGTTGCTGCATTATTTTTATTATAATATTTATAAAAATCAAAGCAACTGATTAATTCATTAATTAAACGATTAAAGGGAGGCGATTAAGCGGGTTAAAATTTTTAATCGACGCCCAGCCCTAATTTTTGATATACGCACTAACAATAAATAACCGGAAATTGCATCGTTATTTGATCGCACACGACATGACACATTATGGATTGGCGGCCAGGCCGTGCCGGGGTGCTTCCTGGGTGTAACGGAGAGGGGCCTATAGCGCGAAGTGCCGGGCGTGCTGTACGTGCCTTACAAGCTGTGTATAGCACAAACAGATATATGACCGGGCCGGTCTGGCTACATGAAGAGCTCGTTCCGTTTTCTCCGCCCTTTGTGCCCTGGCTTTCCGCACCCGATTATGGAACATCCACTGCACCGCTAACGATCGGACTAATGAATGTCAGTTGCCATCATTTCAAAATGAAGAAAATACATTATGTATCCAAGCACGCGTGTTATCAATCAAAATGAATTCACCCGCTGCATCTCTGGGAAACCTGCGTTTTGCCGTTCCGAGAAAGTGGAGCGATTTTGATCACTTCTAGAGAAGATACCTACAAAAAAGGGGGAAATCGCATCAAGCCAATTGAAAGTTCATATGATCGGCAGTAATAATAAAAAAAAATTGAACGAAATAACAAATGCAATTTTTCGATAAAGTGAGTTTAAAATTTCCGTTAATTTCATTTTCGACGCTATTTCAAATTTTATATAAACCATTCCGTGAAAATAAAATAAACTAAATTCATGCCCGTCGATAGTCCATGTGTAGGACTACACCCGCATAGTATTTTGTAAGCGACAAATATAATAACTCATGAGTTACAAGGCTCAGAAGATGCCACCGGATCGTCAAAGAGACGGTGTTTGGCATTTTTACCTCAATAAAACAAAAATGCAAAAATACTTTTTTTTAGCTAAAAAATAGTCGAAATAACATACAAGCGCATAAAAAAAAACTGTGAGTTTTGTATGCTTTCCGTATTCATACCAGCGTACAGAACTGTATAGAAAAATCCCGGAGTAAAAAACAGATTTTCACCCTGCTCCACTTAATATTTTTTTTGTGACGCGAAATATTTTTTGAAACATTTTGAAGAGCGGTTTTGTTTTTTTCAGAAAAGGGGCAATCAGATATATATTTTCAAAAAATCGGAAGACCCACACCGACAAGCGTGTTCGATTTCAAATGAAACCACCCTTTTGCACGAGACTTCGAAGGTGGTTATTTTCCAGTATATTCAGGATAGCTCTTTTTGTAGTTGTTGTCCTTCCCTTGTGAAAAAGTCATTTGTATGCGAAATTTATTGTGTGGGTAATAAACATGCACGAATCATACAAGATATATAAGAACCATAAATGAAACTATATAAGAACTATAAAAGATATATAAGAACATATAACAACCGTATAAAAAAAACTTTTAAGAAGCTTCTCACAAGTTTCTAATGTGGTACATTTATGTTCTTATAAATTTATATAGTTCATATATAGGTCCTATATGGTTCTTATGTGGTTAATATATTTTTAGGTATCTTGTATGATTCATATCTGTTTATTGGACAGAGAACTTTCTCAATCCAATGAGATTTTTTAAAAGGTTTTTCTTCTGACAGATTTCTTTATCCAAATAAGCCGGTTTGAATGGAATGCGATAGGCGACATTAATAATAACAGATGTGTTTGGATGCTACAATGATATAATTAGTTTGCTGTTTTATGTGCTCATAGAAATTCCTAAAATATCTGAGGAACGTTACTGAGGGCTAAAATAAGTCAGTCATATGAAGAATAAGGCCACCTGCACTAACAGCGGGGCGAGCCAGATATCAGGGTTCAAGCTCGGGCAGGCGAGTGCTACTGGGTAAAATTGCTAGAGCAGAGTTCGATCAATTAAACCTGCACATGCAGTCTGTACTATAAACGAGAGCCCGGCACATAGCTGAGATATATAAAACGCGTTAAGTATTAATGCAAAAACAGTCATGTAAAATAATAATGATAAATACTTATTTTATTGCGTTCTGATTTTGCCCGAAAATCTTGTTGTTCCTGGGGGCTTCTGGCTAGCTCCATTACTAATAAAAACACAAACACGCATGAAGCAGAGAGGAATAACGTGAACTTTCTGATACGCCTTGGAGCGGCCACCGGCGTTTTATAAAGATACTTGGCTATCTGGTTGTAATTTGTTTACATAGTTATACTAATAAAAGATAAAATATATATTGCTCTTAACTGCTTGAAATTCGACCGGAGTCGGCGCTATTTTGTCGACAATAACAGTTAGCTTGATTCGCACAGCTAAGTAAAGGCGATTCCATTCTTCGAAAGAAGTCGTCTTCATTTGCTCAGCGACACGAATTTTCACAGATAATGATCTCGACCGTTCTGGAAGTTTCTGGAAAAGAAGGAAGCTATAAACTTTATGGAGGGTAGGAAACAACATGTCGTTGTCAATCGTTACATGACGAGGTCTGTCCGAGAAGTATACCAGAGGCCAGATTCACGAAACGACCTTACGCCAAAAATATGCGTAAGACAAAACTTAAGAACAAATTCGTATTCACAAAACGAAATTTTCGTAAGTTTTGCGCAGGTTACGACGAAATCCTACGACAGCTTCGAAGCTGTCTTACGCACTTCTTACGATCAAATCAGCATGGCCGACAGCGTCGCGGTCGCGACGACCAACGGACGTTTATTTTTCTACGTGCGCTTCTCACGCGTCCCGACTTCAAGCAGCAAGAAAAAAGTAAAATTACTTGAAACAGACCACGACGGGAAAAGCTGACCAAGCGAGCTCGGCAGATAGGCCTAGGAGGCACTCTCGGCTCAGCGGTGCCGGCGGTGCTCCGACGGTCCTTGGCCAAGACCGTCTGCCCACGACCGGCTGGCGTGCTGAATGGAATATGCCCGCGCGACCCTTGTGAACCCTTTCCGTATCGCTGACCTCAATTTTAGATTAAGAGGTCAGTCTCTTCCTCTTGTCATCTCCTAGTTTTCCGAGGCAGCGGTGACGAACACTGTCGTCGAAAAGGGGCTCTCATCGATTCTATCTATTTGTTTTGTGTGATATAGAGCTCAAATAAACGCCGTATGGATTACCTTCGCCACACGGTATGTGCACTTTGTTACTAGTATTCCATTTTCATTCTGACACGACACGACTGCACCTTACTGTCGATCGCTATAACAGTTCGTGGGTCGCAATGCCGGTGCAACGTTTCTTTGCCGGTGTCACGTCAGCATCGAGTTACAATCGTAAAGGATCGGTCCCGAAGTGCTTATCAATTCGCGGTCCAACAGCGCGAATCCAGCACTTCGATCAAACACGCGCGTCCGCGCCGAGTGTGAACAGGTATTACGTGGCTCTTGCTGACACTCTCGTAGTTCAAACGTATCTTTTTTAACGTCGGCTCGCTCCTGCATCTCCGAAGCCGCGAAAAACGCCGCGGCAATTTGTTTCCATCTACGTCGCTTTGCAAACGACTGACACGGGCCGTCTTTTACCAACGATGACAGTTGTGTTGACTTCGTAGCGATCGAGTTCGTAGCAGTCAACGGAGGTGGTTACGCATCACGGCCTCGTCATTCGGGCGCGTTTAAATCATGTTAGTGTCGACATATCACTGCACGGACACGAACACCAGAGAAGGCCGGTAGGCCCCTGTGTTTGTTATTAAAACTCCACGTGCTCCGAACGGCTCCGAACCATGCCGAGCTCTCCGATTGGTTGTTCGTGCTGCCGAACACGCGTCGCCATTGCAACAGCACCGGTATGTTCTAGTTTTTCCGTACGAGAACGCCGCTTTCCTCCTCTCACTTAAGATCGCGTTCGTGAATACCGATTTCTCCTCTTCTTACGATGTTCTTAACTTACGAACTTCTTAGCTAAGTTGTCGTAAACTAAGAAGCTCTTCGTGAATCTGGCCTCAGATCTTCAGGAAAGACAACCCGGACTACAAATAAGGACTGACAAAGTTTTTTTTGCTGCGACCAAAATGGGTTAAGTTGACGGCTTTTATTATAATATTTGGGTTTTTTATTTGTCGAAAAACCGGGCTATCCTGAATAAACTAGGCTGTATATGCATGTTTACTTAGTCGCACTGTGCTTCAACAGTTTATCCTTTAAGATCACTCGCCCGCCCAAACTTGAAACGTGATATCTGGCTTGAACCACTTTGAGTGAAGGTGGCATTACGGTTGGGTAATGACGGCTTACTTCAGCCCTCATTAGCGTCATTCAGATGCTCCAGAAGTTGCTATTGTAGCATCGGCAAAAAGCCGTTGCTAACAGATGTGCCGGTGCCGTGCCAAGGCTCATGGATTTGGTGGTGAACTGGTATCCGCGGTGCACGAGAAAGGGTGCCGCGCATGATGAAAAGATTTCATCTTGTGTCCTACGAAGGGTTCTGTTTTTTTCTCCCTTCACGATGGCTGTGAGCATATACAACTTCAAATAAATTAAAGTAGAATAGCTGTCAAAACTCATGTTGTTATTGAGGCCGCCAGTGGATTGCCGTGAAGCCATCATAGTTGAAACTAGGATTGATTGACAGGCTGAAAATTGGAACAGTTAACTTGTTTCCGTAATATAACAAAACTCCTACACCCAAAACTTATATCTAGTAATTTTAGACCTCATGGGTTGTCAAGAAAAGACATGTTTTTTCAAGGAATTTTAATATTTTTTTGAACTTCTATATTTTTAATACTTTTGGAGCTAGATAATGTTTTGTTTCATAAATCATGAAAAGATATAAATTACACCAGCGATATATTTTGATCATGGTTAGGCATTGAATCGTTTTTCATGTCAATATCTTCATCCGTTTTTTTTTTTTTTACTGGACTAATTCATATTGGAGGTAAATTTACTCCATGTAGCAAGTTCGGTGTTTTATGCAGAAATAACTATAAAACCTAAAAAGCACACTCTCATTCACAAAACAAGAGTCCATAACATTCTCTGCCACGTTAAAAAATATTAGACACTTAGCCCTTTTTTGACGAGATGTAAAAAATTGCTTAATACATTTCTTTTTTTTTAAGTCACGTTATTTAAGAGAATGAAATAAAAGAACAGATCTAAAATTAAAAATAGCGTCAGATAAATTTGCGATTTATAGCCTTGTTTCCTGAGGGAAGCACCAGGCAAAAGTCGCAAAAGGCTCCCTTGCGTCAACTGTATGGCTCACTATAAAGTTTGAATTATATATGCGCATACAATAGCCTCAGGTAAACTGGTCACCCATCGCGAAATGAGTGGAAAGAGAAATAACCGTATCCTTATTTTTCCCCGTTCCGCCGTTTTGGTCGCTGCGTATTTTCCCGCCAAACTTGATTTTTCGCGTTAACTGTTTAAGTATCTTTTTACTAGATTGCGCTGTAGTTCAGATCTTCAAGACTTTTGGCAGAATACTAGATAAAAAACGCAAAAACCAAAACTATTAAAAAACAAAAACGTTTTTTTTTTATCTGGTGTCTGGCCCGTCGGCAACACTCGTCAACAAATAAAGCCAACATTCCTGAAATGGCGACAGAACTTGAAAAAAAAATGCAATTGTATTTTTCTACACATGTATTTTACTGCCAATTCATATTTAATTTTGTGTGAAACTGTTTTGTTATAATTTTCTGAAGGTCGGTTTTGTTAATCGGAGAGATAGCGGTACTACATACAATTGTTTAATAAAATCCGTAGACCCCTCTCCCGACAAATCTCGTCGTTTTCAAATCAAGCAATACTGCACTGTTGTTTTCGAGGCACTGTAGAATAAATTAAACAAAAACAAAATATACTAATCACCATTATTTCTAAAGCTTCTCCATTTCGCAAATTTTATCTTTAGACACATGCACAAATGTGTCTTGTGCGTGTATAAGGGTGTGAAAGTATACCATTTTTAAACTGACGATATTATATGCATTTCTTTTGGCGTTGAAGTTAATCTGTGCGAAATACAAACGAAATGCAGCTAAGGGGCTAGGGAATTTTCACAAACTCCGTTGTGCTTAAAGGCCGTTTGCCAATAATGCCCATATTCAATTGCCATGCGGCGAAGTATCTATAATCAATTGTAAAGTGAGGTTTATTAGATTTCAAAGGAATTTTAGATGCCCTAAATGCTCTAGTTGCCTCAGTAGATCAAATTGTTTGAGGTGAAGCTGAGGTAGTTTTGGACAAGATAAAAATACAAATCAATTCTCCATGATTTACATTGGTGTTTTGCGAATGCTATATAGACATAACAGTGCAAACGATGCGGTTGTTTCTTGCGTGTCATCTATTCGTGTGTCTTGGTATTTATAATTGAAATGCGCGTTACAGCTGACACAAAAAGCTGGGAGAACACAAATGGCAATCGTTTGTTACTTGACTATAAGGATAAACTTCAGCATTTAAGCCCTCTGGTTGTGAACCTCGGGTCGTGAGTAAAAACAGCAGCCTCTAAAACATAAAATATTGCCAGAATTACCCAATATTGTTTTAGTTGAACAACTTGTTATCGACCAGTTCAGGGCAAGACCAAAAGTTACGAGTCAGTTGCTTAGTTCAAAAAGAAAAAAAAAATGGATCACGCGTGATGCAGCAGTGCTCCAGGTGCCGGAATAAAGCCATTCCTCGCTTGCTTTCTACAAGCAAGAATGAACTGCTGCGCCGCCATTGCCAACTCCAGCGAAGGCTTGAGGCATACGGCTCGTGTACTTTTGCAGCTGGCGCTTTCCGGCACTGAACTAGAATAAGCGGATGGACCGTCATTACAAAAGGTTGTCTGCACATATCAGGCACAACTGTCGAACGCGCTGCTGAGCGAATTCCCCGAACAAACCAGCAACACCGATACATTTCTTGATCTAATGTGAGTGAATTTCAGTTCTTGTGTCACACTCGTTTTGTCATTCCCGTTGTTGCGGTTAAAAGCATAATGGTTCACTTTTTTAGATTAATTGTTCGAAGATAAGTGTGTCTAACAAACACATTGAATACAAATGGGTTGGCAGAGGCGTTATAGTTTGAGTCATTCGCGGCTGAGTCAACTCATAAGAAATAATCATTCAAAGTGAATACAACATATTGAGTGCTCGGCAAAATTCAACAAATATTTTCATAAATGCGATGGCAAATGAAACTATTGTTTGTTAGAAGTATAGATGTGATAAGGTTTTACAGAGAAGAGACTAAGATTAAGACAAGTGCTTACGAGTCTACTTTAGAGGAAATTGAATGTTTTACGAATTTCGCTTTCACGAGCATGCGGACGGGTCACGGTGTTCGTTTGAAGAAAGTCTTTATAACTTAATGTGAAATAAATGTTGTTAAGTTCTAAGACAAAATAATTTTACAAAGAAGGGCGAAAATGCCAATTCCTTATCGCTTATTATCAAAAAACGAAAGATTTATTTCAATATCCCACTTCCAAGTACCAAAGATATCCACAGTTTCATTATTCACCTATGAAACGAACGTAACCAGTGAAGAGCACGTTCAGCCGAGAGTGCCGGCTACCATAGAGAAGCTGTTGCAATCATTCATAGACGTCCGCGTGGTTTGCCACTCAAACAACGAATGCCCCCCTTCCGTCAGACAACTCAAGACTTATGAAGATTCACTGGCAAAACACCGAACATTTTAGGCTAGAAGAACACCTGCAATGCTTGCGTCAAGACTGTTCACTTAATCTCTTCAAACATCGTTTTGTCACTATCGTTTTAAAGCGAGGAACATTGGTCACTATCTTGATTAGTGAGCGTTTATAGGCCTGGTCAAAATAGTTTGTGCGTGCGCAGAACCTTCGCAAGATGAAGCCTGTTATCGTGTGTATATTTGGCTATCCAGGCCTAAATTTCATCCCGGCGGACTCGCTCTGAAAAAAAAACAAAAAAACAATGTGCTTGTTATTAGTGATGTAAAAGTACATTTCCCGGGATATTTTAGCCCTAACTTTAATTTGATTTTAACGGCACCTTGAATTTGGCATAAACAGATCCAAACTGTGAAATACAATTTTATTTTTCGCACAAGTTTGACACGGGACTGCGGAATGAACACATTGTTTAGTAGATCGATGTATTTTACTAAAATGTTGAATAACATTTGTCACGCATATCCAAGTGTCCCAAGGGTGCAGATGCGTTAAGAATGTTTTGAAAATTCAAATATTCAACTTTTATTTTCAAAAACAGGCTATTGCAGTGACCTAATACTGATGTCTGTGTGTAGTTAGGCAAACAAAGTATGTTTAAAAAATGTCGATAACAAAAACGGAATTTTGTTTTCTAAAATATATTGAAAATATTGAACATACAGCAAAATATTCAGTTTTCAAAAATCAGAGCTCAAAAATATGGTCGGTCTCAAAAAATATACAATCAACGGTAATATATATTCAAATATTTACACAACAAACGAGCACAGTTACTTATAACTACTAAATTTTAAAGCAAACAAATATTTTGGAATTTAATCCATTTTCAGCATTGAAAATATGTTAAAATACTCAGTTTTCATCACAAAAGTCGAATGTATTTAACATACAAATGCATGCTCTACGGCTATATGTAGCTTGTAACAAAAATGAAAGCCGTTTACATCTCCCTGTAACGCCGAATTAGAGCGCAGCTCTTGCGGAGGAGGGGAAGGCACGGGGGGGGGGGTCACGTGACCTCGGGGGGAGGTCACGTGGCCTGGGGTGTCACGTGACCTGGGGGGCCACGTGACCTGGGGGCCATGTGACCTGGGGGGTCACGTGACCTCGGGGGGCCACGTGACCTTACGGTTACGCCGACGGCGACGCCCACGCCCACGCTGACGGCTACGCCGACGCCGCTCAAGCCGGAAACGGGCGCTTAAGAGCTGCGCTCTAAAACGAAGCACACGCAAAGTTTGAAGAAAGTATTGCTTCTTATAAGCAAGAAAAGTTAGTTGTCACCATTGTCCCAATAGAGACCCATTGAACACAGTTAGTCTCGTTGGTTCTTTGAGCCGGAGCACGACTGAAGCTGTTGTTTTGAAGAAAAAATAATTATGAAAAACACGTTGAAAAGAAAATTAAGCATTAATGTCTAAAGCTTTCATTTTATGCAAGTGCAAATCAATCAATTTTCTAATAAAAATGATTTATTTTGATAAAAGTCTCGGAGGATAATATCACGAATGGCGAGTGATGAGGCGCCTAATAACTGGAGAAACTAAACATTTTAATGGGGAAAACTTGGGCCCAAAACAAAAGATAAGAAAGTTAGCGTCGCAGGCGTCGATGTCGGAGAAACAGCAGAATTGAGGGCATGGGGCGAGACTGAGCCCGGCTGGTCACGCGGAGTCTCCTATGTACACGCGTGGGATTCCCCTTACAAAAATGATTTCAGACTTTCTGATGAAATGTGTTGACTTCTTGTCGACTCTGGATACTTCCTTTCGACTTTGACTTTCTGTTGACATTGTCAACAGAAAGTCAACACACCTCTTGAAGACTCCGTGGTGAAAATTTCTGTTGACTTCCTGTAGACATATTTATCAGAAAGGCTGCAGATTCTCTGCTGCCTGCATGTTAAAAATATATGTTGACTTCTTGCAACCCATTTCAACATAAAGTCTGCAGACTTTCTGGTGCTTCCATGTTAAGTATTTTTGTTGACTTCCTGCAGCCATATTTATCAGAAAGGCTGCAGACTTTCTGCTGCCTGCATGTTGAAAAATATATGTTGACTTCTTGCAACCCAGTTCAACATAAAGTCTGCAGACTTTCTGGTGCTTCCCTGTTAAGTCTTTTTGTTGACTTCCTGCAGCCATATTTATCAGAAAGGCTGCACCCTTGCAAAAATTATCAATGAGTTTCTATTGAGTTCCTTATGTACTACATTAGAAGCTCAATAGAAACTCATTGATCATTTTTGTAAGGGCAGACTCTCTGATGTCTGCATGTTGAAAAATATATGTTGACTCCTTGCAACCCAGTTCAACATAAAGTCTGCAGACATTCTGATGTTTCCATGTTAAGTATATTTGTTGACTTCCTGCAGCCATACTTATCAGAAAGGCTGTAGACTCTCTGCTGCCTGTATGTTGAAAAATATATGTTGACCTTTTGCAACCCATTTCAACATAAAGTCAACATAGGAGCCGTATTTGTGGTTGTTGTTTAGCGACTGTCCCGAATTATTATTAGATGTACCAATGCTTTCTTGTAAGAGATATCGTCCACGACCTTCAAAACACTGTTTTCCCTTTGATGGGCTCCCGAGGAGAAAATCAAATACTTAAAACCTTAATAAGTGTTGAGGTGGTCACCGGCCAAATGAATTCTTTCAATATGTAGGCTATATAAGGCTCTGGAGCAGTCAATGGGACTGTGTTTCAGGTGTTCAGTGCTTCATGGTGTTTGTGTTTGTGTTCGTTTCTAATGTGTAGTTCTCGGATGTATGTAGTTGTAGTGCCTTCAAATAACACAGCGACACCATTTACTAACAAAACTAAAAAAAATAAATCACGTTTTTTTTTTTCTTTAATTTTGCTGCAGCCCATTTGGAGGAGGCTCTGGCGACACAGAGACTACAAATGGTCTGGTGCCAATGAATCGCCTTGGAGTCACAAGGTTGTCTTATGCTAGAGGTTTAGCTTTTCAGTGGAGTGTCAACAAAAAGTTGACACCTAGGCGCCAAGAAGTCTTCTGCCTTTCTAATGAACTTTGGGCCAAACGGCTCCTGGAAGTCAAGTCAAAAGCTAAATACATTCTGCAGAAAGTATGATGGAAAGCTGTTGACATTTAATACCTGTGTTGACTTTTTTCAGCAGACGTTCCACAAAAAGAATTGCACTTTTTTGTAAGGGTCTGAAACATTCGGCATAGAACGTTCGGCACGTAGAACGCTCCTATCTCGATCAGACAATAGGGTTCTCGAACGCAAGAGACCTCTAGATTGAAAAAAATAAATAAAAGAAGAATTCGATCCCAGGAATCGAACCTGGGGCCTCCACGCGAAAGCCAAGCACGTTAACCACTCGGCACCGCACGCTTTTTATTTTTTTTTTTATTTCTTGCCTGATGGGAACAACAAAAGAAAGCACACTCACGCTCACAAATGTTCAAAGCACGTAGGCCTCTGTGCAGCCACGCGACTGCTTTAAAATCTTTTTAAACACACCAAAGCGTCTAGAGTGGACATCCGTGCGGAGGCTCTGACAGAGCGCGATGCACTTCCCGAATATACGCGACACTTTCAATTAAATAGTCTCTGGCGGGGCGCACCTTTATATCTGCGTTGTTTACTCCCGTTCCGGTCCTCCAGAGGCTGGGGAGGCCGAGAAGCGTGAGCAAGTAGTACGGGACCCCACCTTCATTCTCCAACGGCAAAATACGGATGCCATGTGGGGTGAGGGGGAGGTCTTTCTTCAGCGTGCGCTGTAGAATGTCCCAACAATCGAGAAATTTGTGTTCTATTGTTTCGGGCTTTTTAGAAAGTAGGCAATGGATCGACCATGGGACAAACCGACCTGTCTCCTCAAGCCACGTCCTTACAGGCAGCGCGCCGAAGTGCAGTTTAAAGAAAAAAGATTTAAAGGAAGGCTTCTCCGGCATTTTCTTTACCTTCTTTAAGACGTCCTGCCCTGGTCCATCACAGCACAGCGACCTATATAGAGGCATGGGTAAAATGACGTCCACCAGGTCTTTATACTGCCGCTTGCATCTTACTGAAGATAAATACTCCAAGGAAAAGCGTCCCTTGAGCATTCGAAAGGAAAGCAGAACTTCTCGCATGAACCCTTGAACACTAGCGCATATTGGGTCACTAGACGACACACGAGACTCAGGCAAAAATTTTGCAAAAGGACCTTCAGAACCTCACGCAAAAGTAAATCATTCTGGTCGCGCAAAAACATGGACCTTGAAACAATCTGACGGGTAAACAAGTGGGACAGTCCCAGACCTCCACTACGAACAGATCGAAACAAATTTGTACGAGAAGAGCGTTCCCAGCACGAACTTCAAATAAAAAGTGCAAACACTCTGTGCAGTTTCTGCACGTTTAGGCGGGACATAGGCAACGCTTGTAATATATACCATATTTTCGAGATCAAAAATAAATTACAAACAGTGGCGCGCGCAAACAAGGATAAATCGTGGTTCCTCCAACCCTCCGCTTTTGCCCTAGCCCAATCAGTCTCTTCATTCCACATTTGAGTAGTGTCTCGGTAGTGTTCGAGCGGCACACCGAGATACTTCGCCGGCACGGTTGTCCACTGGACGTTTAAAAATATTCCAGGCGCGGTGGCCCAGTTACCGTGCAAGAAACCTGCACTTTTGCCCCGATTTATGACACTACCAGTTTGCCTGCAGAAGGCAGCCGCGACTCTGACAACTTCACGCAAACTGTCATGGTCAGTACAAAAAACTGCTATATCGTCTGCGAAAAAGAGGACTTTAACTTTGGTTGACTCTAACCTAAAACCTCGTATGAATTCGTTATGAAGAAGCTTTAAACAGAAGGGTTCTAAATAAATCGCGAACAACAAGGGGGATAGAGGACAACCTCGCCTCACAGAAGAGTGGACTTTGACACTTTCACTGACATTCTTATTATCAATAATTGCTGTCGTACACTTCGCGTAAGCCATTTTTAAACCATCTAAAAGAACAGAACCGACGTTTGCGTGTTCCAAAATACATAAAAAGGACATCATGCGAGACACGATCAAACGGCTTCTCTTGGTCTAGTTGCAGCATTGCAATACGACCCTAGGAAGACGTCACAACATTCCAAAATGCTTCGAGCAACATGAATATTTGTGCATATAGGACAACCCTTTTTTCCGCACGCCTGATGCGATTCGACCACGTATTTAATAACGCTTTGCAACCGTCCAGCTAAGACTTTCATAAATATTTTGTAATCAACGTTCGTAAGACTTATTGGTCTGTAAGATGAAACGGATAAAAGTTTGACTCGGTCATCGGACTTTGGGACTAGTACAATATGGGACTTTGGAATGGATGGCGGCAACAAAGACTTTTCGTACGCATACGCCTCCGACGGTACCTCGTACAAAGCATCGGCGGCTTCCTTCTTAAACGTTTGATAGGAATTGACACTAAGCCCACCCGGCCCGGAGTTTTGCCATTGATGAAGGCCTCAATTGCCGCTTCCAACTCACTAACGCTGATAGGCGCTTCTAACCCATCTCGTACATGCGCTTCAAGCCTGGGCATGAGTGTCAAAACTTTATTTTCGAGCCCTGTACATTTTTGAGCGCAGTGACCAAGCAGATCGCGGTAATGTTCAACAAAAGCTCGCTCGATTGTCTTCTTATCGCGCGTTATCAGATTACTGTAACGAATTTCTTTTCTCTCATTTCGATGAGCATGTCTTTTCTCATCGCTCAGCGCACGCTTCGTTGGCCTTGCGCCCAGCCACAGTTTTTCTGATCGCGAACGCACAATAGCCCCTCGGTATCTTACACCATCGAGTATTTTGAGCTGATTTGTTTATCTCTAATTTATTTTTCAAACTCGCCCGGCTTCGTGCTGTCTTCCTTTAAAAGAATATTTAACTGGCTCCGTAGCTTTTCCTTTTTTGCCGCTTTTGATAATTAATAATACTACTTTTTTGAATGGCAGTAAGCTTTACGTCTTCTTTCAAAAGCTCCCAGCGCACCCCCCCCCCCTTTGTCGGTTCATCCTCGCGGAACCTTCTGAACAAGTCATCTACTTTTTTTCTGAATACTTCATCGTTCACAAGACCACTGTTCATCTTCCAAAGCGACCGATTCCCCCTTGGCTTTCTAACTTTGTCGCCAAGGGTGAACATGACTGAAGCGTGCTCACTGAAAGAAGCAGGCAATGCGGAATAATTATCGCATAACGGGACAAGTTCGAGTGAAATATAGGTCCTGTCGAGACGAGCATGACTAGAGCCTTGAAAAAGGGTAAAATGAACGCTGCTTTTTGAGGAAACGTGTGCAACGTCCTGCAATGAATTATCCGCGACAACATCATTTAAGTAAAAAGCACTTTGGTCGCCAACACGGGTCATATTCGCGCGATCCTCAGGCGCGCAGACACAATTAGAGGCCCAAGAAAAATAACAACCTTATCGCAGTTAAGATACTCACGTACGCCTTCAAAAAAAAGAAAAAAAAAACTTACGCTCACGCTAGATGGTTGGCGCATAGACACAAATGATGCGCCACTCGATATTCGAAGACCAAAAAGCGCATAAAGCAAAACGACCATACGCGCAAGAAAGCCTAGCAGTCTCGACAACACCCAGAGACCGACGAATAAACTAACAACATCCCCCCGATGTTCCCACAGCGTACGAAACACAAGCATTAAAAAGAGTTCGGAAAAGGTTGCACCATACGATCTGTCTGTTCTAGACTCTCGACTTTGGTTTCCTGAATGGCAATGATGTCGAGCTCGTTCTCGGCGAACAGTCAACTAAGTTGGTACTGCCGATGCCCCGCTGCAAGCCCGCGGACATTAAGCGTCGCAACACGTAATGGAGCCTCTTCACCGCCATTCAGGAAGGAAGAGAGACCGTATGTTGCTTACCTCGGAACGGATATGCGCGACGTCCCGTCTCGACGCAGGCTGGCGTCTGGCCTCTAAAGGCTCCGATTCCCGAGGCCCTAGGCTAGCTCCGGCGCGGGCACTCACAGCGGCGGATTGGCCGCCCTCCTGTCTTCCGCTGGAATGTCAGGCTTGAAGGGGCCACGTCGCCTCCACGTAGGGGTAGGGTGACCACCCGTCCCGTGACTCGCGGGACTGTCCCGCATATAGGGCCCGTGTCCCGCGTCCCGCAAGAAATATCGAAATCTTCGAAAATGTCCCGCATTTCACACTGGCGTAAAATTCACTACACAACTTATGGCGCTGCCGTAAAACGGGGCACGGGGAAGCGCGATAGAACACCATTTTCTATCCGAGCATTGCGGGAAGTGAACGTCGTTCTTGCAGAACTGACGCGCATGCGCCGTTGAGTCTCCCGTTCCTTGGCAAAGTATTGCAATAAACAATTGCTCACCAAAAGTTGAAAAAGAAGTTATAGTAATTTTTTTTAAATCGTGCTGTGTATACAGCACAATTCCACAGCAAAAAGGTTTCTGTGGGAAGTCTTTTTTCTTCTTTTTTTATTGAAGACTATTACGCAAGGCAAAGAGACTGCAACTCACAACGCCAAAAAAAGAACGTAAGGTTCGAAATTTGTTTAGGAGCATGTTGGCAAAAATATGAATCGACAGGAAACAAGAAGCCATAAAAGATTTACTGCTTCTTCTATATTTTTGATGCGCTGTGTTCTGCTGCAGTCATTTTTTTGTTTTCAACTTACACATTTATTAACATATCTGGCATTAAAATTTAAAATATATCACCGGAAATGAGAATTATTTGAGCTTAATTGCCGCAATACAATTTCCAGCTGTATATTATGCTTTCGGACAAGACAGCATATTAAATGTGTTAGCAGAGCGACATTTTGTGGCGTGTGTTGATGAATTTCCTCGAATACTTATTTTTTTCATGCTGTTCTTTAATTTAAGACTGATGCAGAAGGAGGAAAAAAATGTTTCCTCCTTCTGCCCGTCTCGGGTTAAAAAGCATCAAGTTCTTTATTGCAGTTGCCCCAGTCGAAACACAATACCGTTCTTCTCTTACAAACAATCCCCCCCCCCCCCCCCCGGTCAGCGTGGCCCGTATTTCGCTAGCTGGAATGTGGTCACCCTACATAGGGGCCGCCTTGGAAGGCGGCTCCTCCTCCTTCTTCTCGGTTGGGTCAGCGCCGTCGTCGTCGTGCGTCCGTTTTGAAGCAGAGCTGCCTGCCGAGGCGTCAGCGTCGGCTATAGGCACGTCGTCGGACCGCCCCTCACCGGCGTCGTCCCCAGCGGCAACCTGCGCACCAGGCGGTGCAAGCGTCTCAGCCCACGGTAGCTCCCGTTGCCCAGCTTGCTTCGTCGCCTCCGCCCTTGGTGCCGCGTCTTCCGGTCCTGAGGCCCCGCCGCCTTTAGTTTGAGAGTAGTCGCCCACCACAGGACTCTCGTTGCCCGGAGAACCCTTGGCGGCCTCCTGGGCCTCAGCCTCATCCATGAGGAGCTCAGATTTCTCCAAGTCCCCCACGGGCGCAGCAGCCGCCGCGTACGACCGGACGCACTGGGCGCCCTCATGGCCGAACCGGCGGCAGACGCTGCACCTCGGGACACGGCACTCCTTGCGGATGTGCCCCGTCCGCTGGCACCGGAGACAGAGCGGTGCCCTGCCAGGGACGACGACGAGGGCCAACTCGCCGCCCACACAAAGCTGGTGCGGGATGTCGTCCAGGGTGACTCCAGCCTTGAGTTGCAGCACCGCCGTGCGCGTCATGGTGCCGACGCTCTGGCAGCCGTCGACGCTCCACTTCTCCCTGGCCACCTTGGTTACCTAGCCGTACGGCGCCAGTGCCACCCTCAGATCGTCGTCGCCCACGTTGAAGAGAAGCCAGTGCATCCTCACACGTATGTCCTAGTGGCAGGGGTCAACGACGACGCAGCGGCATTCCTTGACCGTCAGCCCTGGCGGTTTCAGGATCTTCTTTTTGCAGGGAGCCATGTAATAAAACCTTCACCCTTATTAAACTTCCTATGGCTTTTCATAGCGTCAAACTCTCAGCACCTGGACCTGACGGTATTTACTACTCTACATAGAATCATCTGCAGGCATCTACACTTGATCTGATCTTGTACGTCTTCAATATAATATGGGAGAAGGAACGTTTTCCATTGGCATGGAGAACGCCTGCAGTCATTTATCCGCTTAAACTAGGAAAGAAGCCAGATTTTGATACTAGTTACTAGCCAATAGCATTAACAAACTGTTTTCGTAAAAACATCGAAACAATTTCTAATGACACAATCGAGGCAGCACTTGAAAAAATATCGCATCCTGGATAAGTTCCAGTGCGGTGTCCGCTCATCGCGCTCGACACAGGATTGATTCGTTCGATTGGAGGCAAGTGTTCGAGAGGCTTCTGTCTCTCAGTGCTTTTCAATCTCGAGAAAGCATACGTTACTGCTTGGCGGCATGTGGTTCTGAGTGACTTGATTGACATTGGTATCCAGTGCCACATGTTCCATGCAATTGAGATCTTTTTAGTTAGACGCATCTTGCCGGTACGGCCGGGGCCTCCAGACTTGCCACGGTTAGTGCAGAAAGACGGCTTTCGGCAAGGCGGCGTCCTAAGTGTTACACTTTTATTATGAAAATCATTATTGCGCGTGCCATACCGCCATCATTTCCTTTTCGCTGTAGGTAGGTGACCTCCATATCACTGTTTCCTTATGTAATTATTTAATCTGCGACCGCTGTGTTCAGCTAACTAATAATAATGTGAGGTAATGTCACGAGATGGGCAGACAATAACTGTTTTAAGTTCTCCATTGAAAAAAAACTGCTTGTGCTTGTTTCTCACGAAAACGTGGTGCGGTGCCGATGCCTTCGTTGACCACATTGCACGGATTCAGATAAAAATGGTGTATACGTTTCAAGGGTTTCTTTTGGTTCTAAATTTTCTCGCAGCCACCATATCAAAACGGTAAAAATAACATGCCATAAATCTCTTAATACACAGATAGTTCTGTCCACATTACTTGGTCTTCCAATCGCTTGTGCCTGCTCAGAATCTACAGGTCAACTTTACGGTCACGCATAGATTATGGATGTCTGGTGTATGAATCAACCGGGCATCAGCACTGGAATGTTTGGAACCAATCCATCACGCAAGAATACAACTTGCCACCGGTGCGTTTCGTACATTCCCTGTGCCGAGTCTCTATACTGAAGCTAATGAAATGTCTCTAGAGAAAATGCGAGTTCTCCTAGTTGTAATGTATTCCCTTAGTGTATGATATGCATCACAACATCCATGTCAAGAACTAGTCGAGAAAACAGGATTTGAACGAACCTTCCTAAGTATGCCCACCGTTAAGCCTCTCCTCTCTTTGCAGAGCAAGACCGCGGCTGTCTCGGCTAGCCTTTAGAGGAAGACGAACCCCCCTGTTACTCAGGTTTTAGGAAACAGTGGTACCGTGGTTTGCTCATAACAGTCACTGATTGAGTACACCAAGAACAATACCCCACCAAACGTTTTAGAACAGAAATGCTTCCAGCCACAAGAGAGATACGAAGACTACACCAGCTTTTATACTAACGCTACAAAAACCGACTCCTCTGTTGGCTGACTCGTGATCGAGTCATCACCTAAACACGTGTGCGAAGGAATAGTTACAGTGCACATATCTTGACAGCAGAGTTGTATGGTGTAATATTGGCCACAGACCACATCAATCAAAGATAGGCACCCGCACTATGGAGTCTACACTGATGCACTAAGTGCTCTGAGAGCGCTCAGATCCTCTGAAAAAGCGAAGGAACCTCTAGTCACTCAGCTACACATGAAGTAGTTGCTGCAGTTGTGGAAACAAATTTAGGTTAGGCTGTTGCTCGGTGCCTAGTCACGTGAATTTACCTGGCAATGAAGCAGCTGATTGTTCCGCATCAACATGTGCGACAAGGCATGTGGATATTTGATACATACCATACCAATACAACAAATTTACCATAAATAAAAGCAGGTGGTAGAATTGGCAAAGGAAAGGGTCTGCAAAAGCAACAACAGACTTCACATTCTGAAGACGATGCTAGAGGAGTGCGGGACTGCCCGTCACAGGACCGTATTTTTTGAGGTCGTCTATTGTCGATTAAGAATTTTATACACGCATTTGGCACATTGGTATCTTCTTAGCTGAGAGGATTCGCCTACATGCGAACACTCTTCGGACCAATTAACTGTCGTGCCTATATACCTCGAGTGCCCATTATGTCACAAATATCGCGACTTCCACTTCGCCCAGTTTTTCTCGGCACACATGCGTCTACATTTTGCTCTTTCGCTTGAAGATGAACCTTTCATAAACCATACATATTTAATTTTCCAGGAAGCACTATAATTTTACACCGACCCTAACCTAGCATTAAAACGATTAACCTTTTTGTCAGTGCTTATTTTTGAATTTGAATTTGAATTTGAATTTGAATTTTATTTATCTCTCAACATTACATTGTGAGATGGGACGCAAGGGAAAAAGCTGAGTGGTGCAGCTTGAGGGCCCCCTGCGCCCCTAAACACGACAGCAGTGGGCAGGAACAGAAGAACATTTCCAATATAAGTACACTGACACATTCAACGTAATGGGGCATGCATATTTCAGTGAAAGGAACAGTTACACAATTCTTACACAAAATGTAGATCTAACAGATGAAGGACATCGATCAATTTTTTCTTGGGGGTTGTTTCTATAGAAATATTATTATGCAAAAGAATGTTGAGATTAAGCGGTAAGTTATAACATAATGATTGGGCGCGATAAGATGTGCGGCAAAATGGCAATGACCAAGCAATGTTGTGACGTATGTTATATGCGGGTGTGTGGCGATTGAGTTTAAACATACTTAACAGGACATCATTGTTAGTCGCGACAGCACTCTTATACATACACAACAATTGGAAAGCATAAAGAGAGGTTGACTTAATAATACTGAACTTGAAAAAATATTGTTCGGTATGCGTGCACCATGAAACATTCGCAATCAGCCTTACTTCCCTTTTTTGCGCAAGAAGTAATTTGAGTTTGTTTTGTTTTGTGGTTGTTCCCCAGATGATATGACAGTAAGTAATAATAGGTAGTAAAAAGGCATTATAAATGAGGATTTTAACACTTGTCGGAAGCGAGTATCTATGGCGACACAGTACACCAATTATTTTGTTCATTTTCATGCGTGTATGTTGAATCTGTGCATCCCAGTTAAGCGTCTCGGAAAACACAACGCCTAAGCATTTCATCGTTGGTACGATATTGATCCTGCTTTGTCCTAGTAGAAGTTGGATATCTTCAGATATTACTTTATTCTTCGTTCGAAATATTGTAGCTTTAGTTTTGTTAGAATTAACCTTTAAGTGATTTTTTTCGGACCATTGGTGCAAGTATGAAAGGAATTGATTGCCACATGCAGACAACTCGCCAACCGTTTTTCCTGTTACAAGCATTGTAAGATCATCAGCATAGGCAATAATATTTACTGAAAGGGGAGCATAAAAATTATCATTAACATATATCAAAAATAACAGAGGGCCTAAAATACTACCTTGCGGTACACCAGATGACAGTTTCTTTAGCTCTGATGAGAAGTAATTATGTGATACCATCTGATTACGGTGCGTTAGGTAGGAGTGAAGAAGTGATAAACTTACGCCCCTGATCCCATAATGATTACGCTTATATATTAGCACGTTATGGTTCAGTAAGTCAAATGCTTTAGAGAAGTCTACATATATTCCAAGCACTAAATGTTTTTCTTCAAATGCGTTGATTATTATTTCTTTTTGCTGACCGAGTGCCATTTCCGCGGATCGATTTCGTCGGAATCCAAACTGGTTGTCTGACAAGACAGCATGTTTGGTTAAAAAAGAGTTAATTCTATGATATATGATTTTTTCTAATCCTTTTGACAACACTGGAAGAATGGAAATTGGCCTGTAATTTGACACATCAGAAGTAGGACCGCCTTTATGTATAACGACGACTTTTGCGACTTGCATTTGTTTTGGGAATACGCCAGTGGAAAATGAAAGGTTGTATATATGAGTTAACACCGGGGCCAATAGATCGATGACGTATATGAACGGCTTGATTTGAAACCCATCTTTATCTTTTGCTTTATTGTAAACTGAGACTTGTAAATGTGGCAATTACTTCGTTTTCTGACGTTGGGAATAGATATAGGGACTCTTGGACACCTGGTGCCTGGCACGTGTAGTCACCAGGCGTGTCAGGTGGGCTATATAGGTTCTTTGTGACGTCAATAAAAAACTGATTGAACTCATTACATAGCTCTTTTCCGGTAATTTCATAACCATCCTTTACTATTGACGTAACCGGTACACTGGAGCTTAAGTTCAAGACTCGATTTAATTGGCTCCACTGATCCCGTGCACTTTTACCTGAGGTAAAAGAAAATAGATTGCAAAAGTATTCACGTTTTGCATTCTTCAGCTCTCGATTCAGCCGATTGCGGTATTTTTTATATGTACATAATTTCGCAGAATCTCGAGATTCGATAAATTTCGCATATAGTTTATCCTTTGCTTTTATTTTTCTGACGAGCTCGGGCGTGATCCACAGGTTTTTTATTTTTGCGTTTACGATAGCATATAATGGGAAAGCATTTTGCATAAGCTGATTTCACTTTTAGCATTAGAGCATCATATGCGCTGTCAGCGTCTTGTAGGGATAGCACGTCATCCCAACTGATGGCACGTATCGCGGTTCGAAAGTGCTCGAAGGTATTAATATTAACGCGCTGATAAAACGTGGGACCTAATTCAGAACTATGATAAAATGGCGATACGGTGATGAAGGAAAACACGGTGATGTGATCACTTACGTCGGATAGAACCGTGCCTGCGTTTGAGCCATATTTCGTCGCGTTAGTTATGACAAGATCTAGAGTTGTCGCTGTTGAAGGCGTGATACGAGTTGGTACTTCGATAAGATTAATAAACCCATAAGAATCCAGCAAAGTCATGAATTCTATTTGCGCTGCACTCACGCATTGCATGTCGATGTTCATGTCTCAGGACAAGTAAAGGATTTGTTGATTGATTGACACATGATCCAAGAGAGTCTCAAGGGCGCCAAAAAACCTGTCTAAGTTTCCATCTGGAGGCCTGTACAATACGGTGAACAAATCGTTGTTACCCTCTACTGTCAACATTTCATAATCTGAAGAGATACAAGTAAGACTGCCATTAACCGTGACAGTGCGTGAATTAAGGATTTGAATTGAAACACTTCCCCCTCTTCGGTTGGTTCTGTTAATGTAAAAATGTGAGTAGTCATTGAAAAAATAAATAGTTCGATTCATCATTATACCAGGTTTCACTGAACATGATAACATCAAAGCGAGCTTCGAAAGAATGGAAGAGTAATTGTATTTCGTCCACCTTGTTGTTTACCGAACGACAGTTTATGTGCAAAATGCTAAGAGCATTTTTATTAGCGAAGTCGCTAACGGCCGTTGGGGATAAAAGTTCGTGACAGTTCATAATAAAAAAAAAAAAAATGTTATGTCTTCAGGTCATTTTAGATAGGTCAGCGGCACTTGAGATCTTCAATACTCCATTGTTTTCAGATTTTTTAGCGTAAATGTGTCCACCGGGAACCCACACAAATCTCCAGTTAACCTCGCGTTTTTTGCTGATGGTCTGTGCGAGAAGACGTTTCCTTTCTGGGCAGAGGTGTTCATTGCCATAAATAAACGCCGATGTCGTGAAACCGAGTTGATCACACGACAATCTTTTTTTCCTAGATTTTTCAAGCACGGCGTCTCGTTTATGGCGATGAACAAACTGCACAATAGTGTTTTAGAGCGCAGCTCTTAGGCGCCCGTTTCCGGCTTGAGCGGCGTCGGCGTCCCCGTCGGCGTCGGCGTCGGCGTCGGCGTAACCGCGCGGTGCATTATGGGAAATGTACCATAATGCACCGCGCGAGCCCCCCCCCCCCCCCCCCCCCCGGGGTCACGTGACCCCCCCTCCCCCTCGGAGGACATTGAAGAATGAGGGAAGGAGGAGGAGGAGGAGGTGTATACCCTCCAATGAGTACCCTTCCCTCCTCCTCCTCAAGAGCTGCGCTCCAATTCGGCGTTACAGGGAGTTGTAAACGGCTTTCATTTTTTCATCACATCTACACGTGGCTATATTCGCGTTGTGACTCGCGAGAAAGAACGCACTCACAAGTTTGTGCAAGGCCAACTAGACGCTCGAAATGTCGAAACAGACAATTTGGAAAGTGCAAGGAATGGCTAGATTGTACTCGTTCAATGATATATTTTTGATCGTTGGACTACCTGGGACAGGTGTTCTGTGACACACCTCAATATCAGAGGCTGAAATAGGTTCACCAACACTGTCCCCAAGCTTTTCCATGATCTCCAGCAAGTTCTCCCAGCGTTCACAGGAATCCCTTTGATCTCCAGGTTGACATTCCGTGAATACTGTTCACAATCTACAAGTCGTGACTCATGCGCTTTCGCCTGAGTGGACAAGGTATTGCACATTTCAATCAAGTTCGCATTTTCTGTTCCAAGATGCTTATTTTCGTCTTGCACAGCCTTCAGATCAACCTTCATTGCGTCATATATCTTGTGAATGAAGGTGAGACTAGACTTAATCTCTCTAAGTTCGCTTCGAATGTCACGTTCAAACGACTCTCTGAAACCTTTTAGTTCCGATTTAATTTTGTTTTTTAGCTCATCAAGAGCAACGGCCAACTCTTTGCCTATTTTCGCCATTGAAGAGTGAAGCACTGAACAAAGCCCACCTATGACAACATGTATGGCAGCAGTGGCGAGGCAGACTTTCAAATGATTGCAAATAAGTGACTAAAACAATCGAGCACCAACCTGCACCGAAGAAGTGAACTGGTTTGTTGACGATACAAAAGTGCTGCTCACGCCACTGCTGCCGTATGAACAGAGTCGGCCGCAGCCTTGCTGTATTTGTAGCCAAGGCAGTAGTGACGTCAATGACGCTCAGCGAACCACCGGGCAGTAGATGGCGTGGGACCACGATGAGAACAGCGCAGTCGCACCCTGTCGGCGGTCTTGTCCGCTCGTGGCTGATTGTAGCAGGATGACGGTGCGAAGACCTGACGCGAAGCCTGCACCGAAGAAGTGAACTGGTCAGTTGACGATCCAAAAGTGCTGCTCACGCCACTGCTTCCTTATGAACAGAGTCGGCCGCAGCCTTGCTCTATTTGTAGCCAAGGCAGTAGTGACGTCAATGACGCTCAGCGAACCACCGACCAGTAGATGGCGTGGGACCACGATGAGAACAGCGCAGTCGCAGCCTGTCGGCGGTCTTGTCCGCTCGTGGCTGATTGTAGCAGGATGACGGTGCGAAGATCTGACGCGAAGCCTGCACCTAAGAAGTGAACTGGTCAGCTGACGATCCAAAAGTGCTGCTCACGCCACTGCTGCCGTAATGGTGGATATACGCCACTGCTGCCGTATATCCACCATTTGATTTATTCATCCGCGTTTATATCTATCCGCAATATTTATCATTCTTCATGTCCATCATTTTATAGTATCACTGGCCACTAGAGCTTCCTTTCTTCTATAAAAACAGTTCCTTGAAGTAGTTGAAGACTTTTGCGCTGTATAGCCTTAGACGCTTTTGCGACATTAAAATCCAAGGAATCCAATCTAATTGTTTCGTTGCAAAAACGGCATTTCTTTTTATGTGGCGGGGGTCTGTTGTAGAGCACCGATGCGGTCGTTCTAAAGGATTCACGTTGAGCAATGTTGTCCTCGTATCTCGTTTTTTCGTGTCCTTTTTCTCTGTGGTCATAAACTCGATCTTTTCTCGACTTTCGACATCGATATATATAAAATCATGCACTTGACCCAGTTCTGAGTGGACAGGCTGACTGCTGGCAGCAGGCATGGAGTCGACTAAGACATATGAGCGGTTCTGTGGAAGGTCACGACGATGTCGCGCAGAAGAGCTCGAATCAAAATATTGCAGAGCATAGATAAAACTTGACTTATTTGAGCCTAATACCTGGAGACCTCGTATATTAATTTGCACCTAGTCGAACATCATTCGTAGACATGAGGTATTGTTGGATAACGTGACAGGTGAAATCAGCCTCAGTCTGAAGAAATAGCTCTGCTTCAACCGTTTACCTGTCTTGAAAACGGCGATTGACAACCTCTACTGTATACGCGTAGCAAATCACTTTTCTTGGTAAACCAGCCACAGCTGCTCCCGCTTCTCCGCCCAAGTACATTTGAAAGTAGCCGAAATTTTCGCTCGTGAACAATGCGGGGTTCTTGCGAATAGTTTCATCGTATTGCTGTCAGAATTCTGATAACCTTGAGATTTGATTGTTGATTGGCGTAATGGTAAGGTTCGGTAATTTAGTTTTCGCATGTCTGATGCGTCGCGCGTCGGTTGGTTTGCGACTAGGTTCTCTAGGGGCTCCTCGTAACGCCGTTTGGTCTAGGATTAATTTTCCGCTTTCGACGGCACTGATGGTGGCAGACGCTTCGTCTTCGTACTGGAATACTGCTTCAAATTTTGGCTTCGAACAAACCATCCGGTATGTGTCCCTAAAACTCTTCGCTCAAACTCCTTAGGTCGTCGTAAGTGGCTCGCCATCTTTCGGCTATGGTGGTAATCTTGCTAATCGTTGAATCTTGATTTTTTTTAAGAGAGCACTTGCCTGGTTAATGTGGCTTGTGTTTTGAGCCCGTCAGGTCGTTCTTGTAGTCGTGAACCTTTCTATAGGGCTCCCTTGCTCTGTCGATCTTTGTCCTGCGTTGTCCCGGTTCTTGATTTCCGGGTTTTGGCTCCAAAATTTTATTTGAAAACCCAGGAAGGTGGCAGCTCCACAAAAAAGAACTGAAGAGTTTTAATTCTCGAGGTGCGTTCGCATCGTTAGAAAAAATGGTAAAAAAAGGAAATGAGTTCCACGTTCACCATCCGCGACCGCATGCCCTGATCCAAGCTGGTACTCGACCAGCGTGATCTATTTTCCTTATAAAACTGTGCATTTTTAATACTTTCAAATAAACAAATTAAATTTTGAATGGATCTTAAATTGCGATTTGTTTTGTCTAACTTTGCTCGTTCGTTGTGTGGACTTTAGTCTTTTCATGGCCATTGAGTAAATGTTTTTAGACCGACCACATCTATGAGTATTTCAGCAAATTTAGCAGAAACAATCCCCGCTAGATTTAGTGATAAATTTCTCGGGGACGTTTTTCGCTAAATTTAGCGAAAAATTTCTTCCGACAAATTTAGCGGGGAAGTAATTTCCGCTAAACTGAGTGGAGAACATTTTCCGCTAAATTTAGCGGGGAAACTTTCCCGCTAAACGTAGCGGCGAAATTTTTACGCGAAATTTATTGGGGAATTTTTTCCATTAAATTTAGCGGGGAAATTTACCCATAATTAAACGCGCGGTGACGTCACTCGTGACGTCACTCGTTACGCTCGTGACGTCTCACGTGACGTCACTCTTGACGTCATTATGGGAAACGTCTCATAATGCACCGCGCGGTTATGCCGATGCCGACGCCCACGACGGCGCCACTCAAGCCGGAAACTGGCGCCTAAGAGCTGCGCTCTAAAAACCAAAAGGATGCTAATATATGCCAAATCAAACAATAAAAAAGGCGGCAAGAATAAAGAATGGTGTTATAAAACGAAGAACACGTGCTGCATTAGTAACAAACTTTGCATGAATAATCAAAATGAAGCAGTAACCGAGTGTTGTTGCTCTGAAATAAATACGATTTTGCTTGAATTGATATTTTGTATTGGCATATCAAACTGTACAACATAGGTCCAGGGCCTTAATTTTTGCTAACTTAAACATCGCTCAGTAATGAAAAAAAAAACAATAACTAAATAAATTACACTTTTATAATATGAATAAAGCTACATAGTACCCGTTGAGAGTAAATAAACTACGCTGATTTGTATTTCTATTCCCTGGCGAAGCGAAACATATCACGTATGTTTCCCTAAGAATTCACAGGAAGACTGGAAAAGTAGACTGGTTGTTGTCTACTTCAATTTTAAACCGGAAGTTCCGTGGACACAAGCGGCAGCTGAGCCTCTAGAGTTTATTGTAATAACTCTATGGGTGAGGGTAGCGATAGAAGAGGGGATAACACATTCTTACCCGTGTTCTTCGATAGCCGGTGCCTCGAGAGTATCTCGTGAAAATGAATTCTAGTTTTTTGCCAGAATGGTAATGTTGCTGAATGCGGTACCGCATTTTCAAGTCTCACAATGAGCTGGTAAATGGACTGCTGCTGTGCCCTTCACAGATGCCGCATGTCCTCTAATTATGTAATTTATGCAATGGCCTGTTGGTCTGATGTGACATTTACCGCACGAAAGGCGAAAGTGATAGTGACCTCCTGTTTGGCACCGGGCATCTCCTGTCCTTTCTACGTGTATTTCTGTACGTTCAATCTGAGGCATCACTACTATGAACCAACTAGCTCAATTGAAGCCTGTAACTAAATTCATAACATCAGGGGTCCTCGAATAGGACGTAATTATTTCTCTTCCAAGTCTCCTCTTATGTTTCCCGATAAACTGGGTTGCATAAAAGTGGGGCTCACACTTCAAACAAACGTGGTTATGCTCCACAATGGTGTGAAAGATTCATTGTATTATCCACAATAGGGGGACGATAGTCACTGCCTGTCTTCGTCCCCACATGTCTTATTATTTCCTGTTTTTTAAATAAAAAAATGTTTTTGATTAAAACACTATACAAAGCAAGACATTATGCAAGAATGCAAATGAAAGTTAAGCATGCTAGTTAGTGTGAAATAGACAGTACAAGAGGAAAAATAGAGTTTATAAACTGTTTAATGTCGTTATCAGGTCAAGAATGATGCATTTTAAGCATATTCTCTTTTTGCTTCCAGGGTCTCCACTTGGCACAGTCTGGAAAGCATGGCGTCCCAAGCACTGAGGAATGCTTACAAAGAACAATTTCTGGCACGGTCATATATGGATGACCATTTTACTGGCAAAATTTCCTCTACCCAAATGGAAAAACTTCACAGTTTCTTTCAGTCGGGTAATTATATACCGGAAGGAATGTTAGCTCGTTTAGTTCAGGATTGTAACTCCTCATATTATTGACCGAGGAACATGAAGTTTTGCAGGGTACCGTTGTGTGTAAATGACAGACTGAGGAAGGCAGTGCATGTCGTTTTGAACGGCCGGCCCCCAGCACACGGTGCAATCCCTTTGCCCTTCTCTGGCAGAGCGCGCGCGCTCCAGGTTTATGGGACGCCGAAGCATTGTCAAAAGTAGACAGCTCGCTCTGGAGGTGGGACACCTGAAGCTCCTTTCTGCCGTTCTCACGGTGTCAGTGCCTACAGTTGTCTTCACGATTAAAGTCACGTTTAATGCCCAACGTAGCATGCACACACACGGGCAGGCGTAGCATGGCGGCGTCACGTTGTTGAAGAGCAGGCACACTGGGAGAACCCAAAAGAGCTATGGCTGTGAAACAAAGTAACTTCCCTACCTCGCGTCTCTATTGGGCGAGGTGTTCATTGTCCCAACCGGGCTTTCGTGTACACCCGTTTGCAATAAGAAGGTGAACAGCCCTCTTCTTGTTTCTGACACTCCTGAAAGTTTTGGAACAAGCTCTGTTCTATAAGAGGGCTAGAACGCAAAGTTTAGACCCCCAAGCCACGTACCATTTCAGACGTTGAGAGTTAATATAGCTTTAGGGAGCCGAAAAACAGGCAAGAAACCAGGTAAGGTTTCTTGCCTGTTTTGCCGGCGGGTGTACACCTAAATTCTGAACACCTTCATATTGCCTGCGGGTGTACACCTAAATTGTGAGTAGGAAATACAAAATGTGCGAGCGCAAGGTTTATTTCTAAAACAAAATGGAAGCAATACTATTTTTTTACTTTTTTTTACACAATGAATCTGGGTCTGTATAAAACTCTCGTTTGCTTTCCGTAGATCTTATTCAGGGCGAGACTCTGTTGGAGTTGGGCAGCGGCCCGGTCGTTTTGAGCTCGCTGATGGCCTCTAGTCGATTCAAGCACATCGTGCTGAGCGACTTGGTCGAAGGCAACAGGCTCGAACTCAACAAGTGGATCAACAAAGAAAAAGACGCCTTTGACTGGAGCAGCGCAGCCGAGCAGATTGCTGCCTTCGAAGGCTATAGGTATGAAGGGATTCTCAACTTATTACCCTATTAGTGTAATTTAATCAGTCGCTCGCGTATTTGAGCTCCCTACTCCTTGTGGCTCTTTTAGTTCCTTTGTTCCCTTCGCTCTCGTTGTCCACTTTTTATCTCTAAAACCACTTAACTTCCCCGGATCTGTTTTTTTTTTCCTGGGATAATGCTGAACAAATATATGAGCCTGTTCATACTGACAAAGACGGGGGATTATAAAATATATACTTCGCTAAAATTTAACGTGATGTCACTTGTTGCAAAGCGGAATGTTAGGCAAGTTGGTTAATAGTCAAATATATAAAAGCACCAAAAAAGACAGAAACAAAGAAGAGTAGAAACAAAACAAGATCATCGGGACTTGTATCGCGCCGGTACTATGCGATATTAATTTAAGTAACTGTAACAATGCAATTGCTGAGAAGTTGGGAATCTGCATCAGGATGAAGACTTTTAGGTGCGTCGACGACTACCTTGTGTTTAGAGATATGGCAGAGCAATCGCTGGACGACGTTGTACCTGAGATGCTTGATGTGTTTTTCTCATGCTCTGACGGTTTGAGGTTTGCCCATGAGAAGCTTGCAGAAGAGACACTACAGTTCCTAAAGCTAAACCTACACTTTCTTGAGGGCCACATATGTTGGGCATACAAGCCAAGATCAACGAAACGTATCCTGACGTTCGAGTGTGCTCATTCAAATATCGTCAAAATGGGCATTGCTAACACGTGTCTGGAGGTGTTCTTAAAACGATCTTACGAACACTCTGTGCAAGAGAGTTTTAATTTAAACATTTCATGCCCACAAAAGGCAGGTTTCCTACAAAGCTGCCTGGCTGAGGTTGCGGAAGGATTGTTAAATAAACTCAAAGGGGCCAACTAGCAGGCAAGATAAGATCCAAAAATGAGGCCTGCAGTTATTTATTACTTGCGTGACATGTCCTAAAATCTAAAACAAAAGTTGCACAGCGTTTCGAAATGCCGGTGGTATTTTCAACCCCCTATAAAATGACACGCCTGTGCCACATAATCAACAGTTCCTAGCCAAATAAAAAGCACTGCAGCATAAAACATCGGACCAAATATGCTGAGCTAACCATGGGAGTGGTGTACGAGATACCGTTGGCTTGCGGTTCCGTGTACATTGGTCAGACGGGTAGGGGTGTCAATGACCGTGCACGCGAACTTGCGGCAGTAATGAACGCAAGCCCTTCCGGTAATTTCGCAATCCACTGTAGTCGCTGTCCATGCTCATCACTTCTGCATTATGTTAAAATTCTAGCGAAGTATAAAAAGAATTCTGCCGAAACGTTCATGAGGCATTCGAGATTAGGGCAAAACATAAATGAGTGCGTCAGGAAACCCTCCCTTGCCCACTGAGAGAAAGAGTGTGATTTTATAAAAGGGTTTCATCGATTGTTGTGCCGAATAAGCGTTCTACAATGGCCTATATTATGCATTTTTCTTCTATAAACATCAGCTGAGAGTGCGCCTTCTGTTGTTTCCATACTATATCCTCGTCGTTTTTGGCGCTTTTATATATTTCTTACGTGTGGTGTGGCACGTAGCGCGATATCAATTTTTACAATAAATAAACTCGGGGGAATTTGCATCATGTCTTCAAGTCACGGTCACGTAACGGCAATTTCATCGCTAATTTTATCGGGGAAACTCACATCACGTGACTGAAGTTCACAGGGCATGGTCACGTCAAGTCAAATAGCCCACTAAACTTAGCAATAAAAGTCATATATTCGGCTAGAAGGCTGATCAACTGGCGTCGTTTCTGGCCCAGAAGATTGGGGTCAATGTCGAGTTTTGTTGTCGACGTACTATGTTGCCGAGGTGATAAGGAGTATCCTGTAATCGCGGCGATTTTGGCTGAGCTCAGGAGTTCCTCGACGTGGCCCACAGCGAGACCTTTCGTGAGGTGTTGCGGTTTTTCTCGGAAGTTTGTCACAAGGACCACAGTGCGCCCATCCTGAAGTTCAGTTTATCCTTTTGCGAATTTTGCGGAGCCTATTCCTCTTCCCAGGAGCAATTGAATTTTGCCTTCCAGAACAACTTCGCCGCACGTAGCTAAATCTGTTACAACGGGTAATACAACACTCGAGAGCGGCGGCAGGTTTACGTGGTTGGCATCTACACGGAGGGCGACTGACGCGGTTCAGGGTTTCTCTGGGGGCGGAACATGTGTCCGCAACGTCAATCTGTTCTCTTCGAGGTCGATGACGGCGCCGCATTCACACAGAAAGTCCATGCCGATAATGACGTCTCTGGCACAGTCTTGTTGAACGGCTAACTTCTCAGGACACGTCTCGCCGTGAATTTTGAGGCGAGCAGTGCACCTTCCGACAGGCGTGATGAGGTGTCCACCAGCGGTTCGTATATGTGGCCGTCGGTGAGAGAGTCTCCCACTCAAAATTTAATAGACTGTTTCGGTGTCCATGAGTGCTGATGCGTTGTGGCCGTCCTTAACAACGTTTAAATAGTTGGGCACCGTTGCAGGAGCGAAGTGTGGTACGTGGCCTCGGGAGAGTGGGAGCGCTCCGGCGTTCTTGGATGCTCTTTACTTCGGCCGTATTCGGCAACGCCACTTCCAGGCGTTGCCGCAGTTATTTTTCCCGGCGACGCAGGGGAGACAGGCTATCTCAAAGGGGTCGCAGCGCTTGAGACGCTGAACGTCTTGGCGACGGTGAGCTGGATTCACGGCGGAGAGGCGGTACTGAGGATGGCGAACGTCAGAGGTACTTCTCGATGTCGTGAAGGTGTTCACCGCACCTTGGTGTAGGTCGTTGGGGTAGATCCCACGCAGCCCATGTCGGCGGTAGGGGAATCCCCGATAGGCGTGGTTGGCTTCCCGGCACTGGTAGCAGAGCGGGCGTCGGCCGGCCGTTCGCCACATGTCGGTCTTTCTTGACGCAGCTTGTTCTCGGCGGACGTGCGCCCGATCTTCCTGGCAACGGGGATACTGCGGCGCGGGAGGTTCACGTCGGGGTGGCACCATGTATGGACGCTGGGCCGGTCGTATTCGTCGAACCATTACAGAGTAACTAAGAGCGGGCTTCTCCGGTGCCGGTACAGTGACGGAAGCCTTCGGCTAGAAATCTCGGTGAACCTCCTCTCGCACGACTTCGGCGAGTGAGAGAGAGGACGGGCGATCAGCAGGAGGTTACATCTTGCGAAGCTCTTCCCGGACGATGTCGCGGACGATTTCCCGAAGACTGTCGACACCGGCGGTGTTTAGGTGCAGTCGGGAAGATGCGAAGGTTGGAGGACCAGGCACGCCGGCCAGTCGATGGTAATGACTTGATTGGGCCGACAATTCGCTCTCGATGTTGGTGGCTTCAGTCACAAAACCGTCGACGGTTGTCGGGGGATTGCGAACGAGGCATCCGAAAATTTGCCCTTGATGCCACGCATGAGGACGCGAAGTTTCTTCTCCTCGGCTGCCTCCGGATTGGCTCGGGCACTTAGGCGCATAACAACTTCAAAAAAGCTAATCTCGCTTTCGTTATGGCCCTGCACCCTTGTTTGGAGAAGGTCCCCCACTTGCTGCCGACGGTTGTGGTTGATGAACGTCCGCTTCAATTCGGCGACGAAGGACTCCCATGTAGTGAAACCAGTGCCTCGCAGTGCCTTCAAGCGAGAAGTACAAGTTGTGGAAACACTGCTCAGTCTTTCATCTGTGGTGACCAGCTACACGTTCATAGTGTTGCAGCCAATCATCAATGTACTCGTGGACCTTCACCTTAGAAAGGCGTTGGAGTCCGGGGTGCGACGGGCAGGTATACGACGGCGGTGGTAGCCTGGGTCTGCAATGACTGGTTGTCCATCGTAGCTCTCGTTGACTGCTTCGACTTGAGTGGCAAAAGCGCAAACTCCGGAGGTAGGCCTTGGTCGCGGCTAATTGTTCGGCTCTCGGTCTTCTTTTCGTTGGGTCTTGGTGGGCTTGGGGTCGGACTTGCACTTCGGGTTCACGGAGGGGTGCGCTGCACGGACATGCGCTACCCCGCACCTCCACCAAAATGTCACGAGTAAGAATTGACGAGGCGATGAAAACTGAAGTAAAGTAAACGTTTAATAGGGCGAACCTGTATCCCAAACAAAATAGAAAAAAATGCAAGTGTCGCAGGTGCCGATGGCGGCGAAGGAGCAGGATCGAACGCTGGGACCAGATTGACCGCGGCTCACCACGCGGAGCCCCTTATGTACACGGGTTGGCTTCTGGAACAATTGGTGGAGAAAGTTCGGCGAGTAGAAAGTTCGGACCTCGATCAAGCAACAAGGTTCTCGAATTTACCAGAACATTAAATTGAAAGTATTAATCAAAGACGCGAAACTCCTAGTAATCGAACCCTGGGCTTCCGCACGAACGTCAAGCGCGGTAACCACTCCGCCACGCACCTGTTCGCTCGCCGACTCGCGTGGCAATAGGTCTTATGACTATTTCTTGACTCGTTTGAACTCTTGCCGTATATTGAACATCTTGATCTGTTGCATCTCTTGACTCCAAACTTTTCTTAATTCCACTGTCACATGAGGTGCATCTTGTGACTCTATGAATCATTTAACCTGAAGAGCTTAAAAAAGGAACCCCGAAGCCTTGATGCTTTATGTTGTTGTTTTTTTGCGCGTATCTGTACTCAACGTCACAATACGCAACTGCATAAACGCTGTCCACCACTTCGTCTTTCTGCTTTCCAGTGACATCAAGAAGGGGGCGTTGGAAATACTCGAGCGCACACGCTCAACCATCCGCAAGGTAATACCCTGCGATGTGCTGGAGCCCGGAGTGCTCCCGTTGGAACACAGGGAAACCTTCGACGTCGTTTTTTCCTCTGGATGCCTGGACGCGGCTGCAGCAGACCACGAATCGTTCCGAAGGGTGATTTGCAATGTTGCACCACTTGTGAAACCCGGCGGTCTGCTTGTCATTAACGGCGCCGGTGGCATAAAAAACTATCCCGTAGGAACCGTAAAATTTGCTTACTCGAACCTCACCGAAAATGTACTGAAAGAATCTGTCAATGATGCCGGCTTCAAGATAGAAACATACCGACCCAAGGAACTTGGGTCTTTCTTGGGAAATTCAGACGCATTCATGTTTACCCTGGTGGCACGTAAAATCTGAATCGGCAAATAGAACTGCAATAATTTTGTGAAACCTACTCTTCTTTGCCCATTTTCGGATTTCTTACTTTATACGTGTACTGCGTAAATAAAGGTTTTCTATTTGCTCTTGTCGTCGTAATGCTTATTTGAGTCAAATAAAAAAAAATATTTAATTTAAGCTTAAATTAAAGAAAAAAGTATGAGATATATAAACCGTTAAAGAATATTAAAACAATATTATCCCAGTACACGTGCTGTTAAGAAGGTTTCTAGTTCATTTGGCCTTCCACTAGTACATAAAAATGCAGTTCTCAGTTCATTATTTTTAAATAAACTTTCACTGCAAAGTAATAGGATTGGCGGTGTAGGAACCTCGCTAAACATAGAATTTCTATTCAATGTCCCCCAGCCGTTTCCATATCACAGTACTACCGATCTACTTTAAATTTAAACGCATAATGAAATTATAAAACAAAACAAAAAACTTAAAGAATGTTTTGAATCAAG
The DNA here is from genome assembly GCA_013358835.2 of Ixodes persulcatus. Classification (NCBI taxonomy): domain Eukaryota; kingdom Metazoa; phylum Arthropoda; class Arachnida; order Ixodida; family Ixodidae; genus Ixodes; species Ixodes persulcatus. The sequence continues at coordinate 142,366 of JABSTQ010009522.1, read as the reverse complement.
AAAACGTAAATTAAATGACTTTTTGAATGTAGAAATGCAAGCTGTCAAAATAATGGCCCTGAAATTAGGCAAGAACCTTAATGTTAAGTTGTTTTCTTTGAGAATAATTACAATAGACCATATGCGAAATGCACAGCGCCATCTAGCGGGGAGCCGAAGAGCATGCTCCATCTCACCAGTTGGCTTCGGCGCTTGCAAAGGCCAGGGCGCGAAAGCGTAGTTCTGAAAAATCGTTCCCTCTCACAAGCACTCGCGCAGAAAAAAAAAAAAAAAAAAAAAAAAGCTTTCGAAAATTAGACTTCCCCTCATGTGCCTTTTCCGGCACCCAAAGCCGAACTTCGAGGTGAAGTCTAGGTCCGCGATGTTGGTTGCGGCGAGAAACCAGCGACCGGCGGGGCGACGAGCACGTACACATCGCGACACTGTTAGCGCGAACACGACATCCGCGCATTTTCGCATTTTACTTCTAAATAGTATTAGCGAGGACGAACTCTTATCGCTTACGTTATAGAACTAAATTAGCTCTTTCCGTACCAATAATAACTTGGATAAAATCCCTTGGTTTCAAAGAGAAAAGCTGGAAAAACCAGCGATCGCTTGTTCGTGCTAACAGTGTCGCGCTCTGTACATGCGCAAGAGCGCACAGTGTGTTGCCGGACGTTCAATCAATTTCGCATGTGGTCTATTCTTACTGTTTTCGTGCAACAGATTTCAATATAAATATTTTTTTTTCAAAGGCGGTACTACGGCACCATGGTACTTTTTTTAGTCGCGGTTTTATGAAGTGTTGTTGCAGCGGAAGCTTCCCTTACCAGCCAGAAGGATGAGCTGAAATGTGCACAGTGGTAGAGTAACAGCCGAATTCATAAACGAGCTTTGACTCGCAACTCGACTCAAAACTCCACATGGGGCTGGTTTTGCGCTTCATAAATCGACCTCGACTCCAAACGCTTCTCGACTCAATGAAATACTTTACTCATTTCTCGGGGATCTGAAGTTAGCCCCGGCGCAGCCTCGAGAAGATTCTCGACTCGAGTTAGGAGTTTCGTGGCGGCCGACGAGTCGTTCGCGAAGTTCGTGCGCTTCGTTTTTATGGCAGAAGAAACCATCTTTGACGACGAAGGCGACAAAAAATTGAGACATGTAGTAGGACGGTATTTCAGGGTCGCAAGTAACAACTGAAACACTGCAGTGGCCAGAATGCCTTGTTCCTTACTGCTTGACAAAGGCGACCCTAGAGAGCATTCTGCCCTCTTGGGCGCTGGGGGAAAGCGCGAGTATACAGGCTTTGCCGCCTTCACAGATGCGGCAGCTCCTCGTGGCCTTAAGCTTTTATGATACCGAGAGGTTCCAAGATGTGTCGGCGAACCTTGTGAAAGTTCCGCGGCCGACAGTGTGCAGGGCTTAGCGGGGCTGCAACGAAATGAAGTTCTCAGGCGTGACTGGGCGCATCGATAAAGAAACCCGGTAACCCCTGTTGGGAAGTCTTCTCGAGACAGAAGGGGGTACTTCTCCAGCTACGTGCAAGTAAGTTCACTCCGGATGATTGTGTTGCCTGTAGTGTCAAAACTATTAAATTAAAATTTACACCCAGATGCCTTATCTTAGGCGTAAACTCGGAAGAAACTATATTATTAAAACATTTAGAAAAAAAAACGCTATTGTGCGACAATTCGCAAAGGAGGGCGTACGCTATTCGCCCTTCATGTAAAACAGGAACCGATGACATTAAATGGTTAGCGGATCTTGTGAGAGCAGAGAAATACGTTAAAATGAAACGAACTGCCGATCGAGTGGACTAGCACAATTATAGTAGCGGCAAGAGCGCACCCAAATCGCAACAGTAATCATAGCCAAAGCGCATTACTATGGATCGTGAGATGCGAGGATGATGTACTACAACATCCTCTTATCCCAGATAAAACTTTTGGCCATCGTATCCTCCAAATTAAAAAACTGAACTTATAAATGAAATAAAACTTATTCGTGAATATTTACTTTCCGCGTAAGATCATTGCAGACCATTGCGTGCACTAACAGTATACATACATATAAAATATTTATTTAATGGATTCGCTTTCAATACTTTCATTGTCCTTTACCGTATCTTTGTTTTGTCGGCTGTCTGTGTAATTGGTAACTGACAAGTCCCAAATGTAAACAGTTTTTGTGTCTGCATAAGTATGTGTCATAAATGATGATTGAAACCTTAGACAGTTGTCTGAAAAACGGGAACTCGTGAAGGACGAAGAAAAGGAGACAGAAAAGAGAGGAGAACGAAAAGGAGGAAGAAAACTCGGGAAGGAGGAAGAAAAGAAAAGGGACAGGCTTCAATTCTCATGTATAACTTACACCAGCTCGCCTGCACATTAACCGCTTTTTATGTTTGTGGCATGTCCGCCAAACTGTACGGCGAACGCCCACTGCAAGAAGTCATTTGGTTTGTTTATTGCGGATTGTTGGCATTGGTGCTTGACGTTCGTAGCAAAAATGATACTACAGGTTTCAAGTGTAAACGAATATACCATAATGAAGAAAACATACACCGATATTTCCACGCTCGTCGACGAGCGAGCACGTGCGTGGTCGAATGGTTACCACGCTTGACTGTCGCGCGGAAGGTCTAGGTTCGATCCCAGTTAGTGGAATGTTCTCTTTTTTTTATTCATTCAACTTGGCGTTCTCGTAAGTTTCAGTACATTGTCATCTAATCGAGTTCCGAATGTTCTATATGCCGAACATTCTGCGCCAAATGTTCCAGAAACCCACGCCGGTACATAAGGGACTCTGAATGGCGAGCGGAGTCAGTCTCGACCCAGCGTTTGATCCTGGTGTTACGCCGACTTCAACGCCCGTGATGCTCTGTTGTTAACTTCTGTTTCCTTTTTTGTTTTGGGCACAAGTTCGCCCCATTAAACGTTTTAGTTTCCTCGAGTACTCTTTTATTCGTCACCTCGTCACTCGTGACAATATCATACCATCCGCAGGGCAGTAGTCTTCGGCAAACAGAATAATGTACTGAAAATACAGCTAGTACTAAATGCGTGAAGCTATCTGAAAGCGACTTTGTCAAGATTAATTTGCTTCGAGGGATATTCGCACTCGACTGAAAGCTCTGTATTTATATCTAAAGAGCTTTATCTTACACAGCACTTTGTATCAAGAACATTAGTCAGGCACACTACTCCACAAACCACTCCCACATGCTCTACGTAAACAATAATTATGATGTATTTTTTTCTATCTGGAGTAGCAATACTGGATTCACTAGTAGTAAAAATGATCTTTATCTGTTATTCATCATTTTCACACATAGGTAGCAATAGGTCCACTTCCGTACTTAGAACTCGGTGCAACGGGCCTAGGCGCTTTCCATTTCTCAACACGTGGTTTCAGCACAAGCCTGAATAGTCGGCTGTGATGATCACAGCTGGACCTGCACTGGACATATTAGCCCGCATGCATAACGAGCCGTTCTCCCCAGCTCTTCCCTCTCTAAAAGTCACTCCCCCCCCCCCCCCCTGATAACGTCGAAGGCAGTCTCATCTCCCATCCACTCCGGATCCCGTGGACACCGCCAACAGGGCATGGGTGCGGGCCCGAGTCATTCTGCAGTGCTTCCAATGGCACTGAGTGCAGAACATTCTTTTTAGCTTAGGTCACCGTACGATTAAGTCACCACAACGTCTATTCTTAAAATGCAATCTGAGCAGAAGCGAATAAAACCTGTGCAATGACCATAGACTCTAGTTTAAACCAAAAAACATTTTCGCGCAAAAACTTTCAGCTCGGTTTTTCGAAATTGTGTTTTTTTTACTTCACAAGCACTGAGTTTTTAATTTTCAAATTTTGAGGGCAAGTTCAATGCATCGTTTTCAATCGTTTCTTATAATAAAAGGAACATGATTTTTACCTGTCAGTGCCGCTTTAAGTAACAAACCAGAAAGAAACCGTAGCTAACGTCGACTACTTAAATATGTTAATTTGATATTACAGACTTTAGAAGGAAGCTCTAAGAATTGTATGGTGAAGCACAGGGGTAGTGCTTAGTTTCCTGCAGTTTGCTCTCGCTATAGAGGAAATCTGCTCGTGGCCTGATCCGGCCTCTCCTAGTAAAACACTGATGATTAAGTCAACGTCATTAAGAAAATCTACGTATATCATACCTGCGCCTGGAATGTGTTCTTCAAACAGATGTTCTACTTAAACGTTTCTTGAAAGTGCCAGTATATTGTAATAAGAAACTAAAGCATCCAGAGGTTTGTTCACTGCACTCTGTATATACCCTGAAAAGCAATCCTAATTACTCACATTCGGCTGGCCAACTACAGCTTCGAAGCCCCAATCATGTTTTTTTCTTAGACTGAACACAGCAAAGATCCTGATTTGTGACTCTGTTACAACAACCGCAAGATATGCGCCACGGACTTGACAACCGCGTGTATCACACGGCGACCGCTAGTCGGGTGACAGACTTCTACCTTTCTACGGGATCACATACGTTTTCGAAATGTTGCGAACGACCAAGCTATTAAATCACCATAACTCCCTCGGTTATTAGGCCCTTCAAGGAACTGCGTGGTCTCTCACCGGCCACATCCAATTCAAAGCAAGATGCCTCCCTCATTCACCTAGATCAATTATCCACAGTTTTTGCTTGCCAATTTGCCATACCTGAGAAAGAGTGCACAACGTGCTCAAAATTGCTGAATGATGATGAACCGTTTCTATCCTGTGTATAATGCTCTTATCCATACCACAGGGGTGCCCCTTGCTGAGATGTTGCAGAATCTACGTTACAGGTTATTGGAGGTAAAAGAGAAAATCGGCGCTGTTGGTCATGTCAAAAAAAGATGGACGGAAGACATCTGTCCCTGATAAGGACTCTTTGCAGCTGGATATTGCAAACCTGTAAGCTCAGTGTGCTGAAGTGAATGAAAATCTGGATCAATGTATTTCACTTAAGTTCAAACTAGACAGTCTCCTTGGAAGATCAGCTCAGGTCGACGATATGTTGGCCGTGAAAACACCATTCTAAGGAACGAAGGCAACCGTGAACAAGCTGAAGGAATCCGTGGAGTTCAACTGGGGGCAATATGATCATCTACTTGTCGAAATGACAAGTAAGAAGAGAATTAAAGACCTAAAAGCAGAGTTGAGTCAACTGAAAAATGATGTTTAAGCACGCTGCAACCATCTGCCAAATACAGGTCTAGTTAAAAGACGCTAAACACTTCAACCGCCTGTCTAATCTAGAGATTCATGGCATGCCGGTGTCAACCAACGAAGACCTATAATAATTAGTGTACGACCTTACGCAAAACAGGCAATCATGTATTTTAATCCTTCCAACATGTTAACTGTCCACACGCTTTAAGTAAAACTGACAAGATCCCCCCCTCACGATTTTGATTTTGGTTTTCATCATCTGCGGCACGAAAGATTTGTTTGAAAGCACATGATGGTCTTGGCGAGCTCTCACGGGCGAGAACTTTACATCAGCTTTATTTTTATGAGAATCTCAGCCGAAGCAACCAGCCAAACCTGTTCTGGAAATCCCACATGCAGCGAATGTAGAAAAGCTTCAAGTGTATTTGGGTTTGGAATTGTCAAAATCTTTGCCAAGCGGCAAGAAGAGGCAACCCTAATGCGCATCAGCTATAAACGAGATCCTAAACTGATAATCTAAAAGGATAGATCTACAGAGGATTGTTTAAATATAGACTGTTATGACATTCGTACTTGTGTTTTCTTTTCATAACTACACAACTTTTTCGCCAATTTCAAAGATAATTATTTTCGAATGACCAATGATAATATCCGAAGCATTCGGAAATATTAGAACCACTTTATCGCATCAATGACCCCTTTCTGCTCTTTTTTTAATGCTTTCGTGCTGACTGACATTAACGTTTCCTCGGTCTGTTTTACTAAGTATAAAATAACAAGCTCATGCAGGTTTTTATGCAGATCTAATGGGAAAAGAAAGGATTGTGGTTGTGTTCATAAAATATATTTGGTCGATGACCAAGCTAACATTTTCATTCCAACAGGTTGAAGTAGTTGCGCTGCACTTAAGAACTCCTTTACTGTCACTGGTCCTTTTCTCCAGGTATCTACCTCCATGCGGCAATGCACGGTGTAAAAGGCGATATTGATACTAACATAGTTCATCCCACAACGACGATTGTCGCATAATATCTTGTTGTTTTGTCTAAATAGGGCTTAGAAGGAACAATTCAGAAGGCGACACGGGAGATATTTGTACCTTGCCAACTGGTGGTATCTAACATTGATAAAACAAACGCACGAGCTCAAAACCTAGTGATCCAGTCGGCAATCATTGAAACCAGACAGTGGCCAATGGCTGGCCACTGTCTGGCCACTGGCCAAAAGACAATTGCCAGCCATTGACCAGTGATTAGCCAACTCTGTGCTCCTTGGTTAAACTTGCTGATCATTATTTTATGCATGGTTTATTAACACAGATATCTAAGCCGTTGACTTGTGTTAGTGCTGAGAAGGAGTTATCAATAGTCGATCCCAGACACTTCGATAAGCTTGTGGGGCAACGTAATTGGAAAACTTTTCTTGTAACCATATATCCAGCTGACGGTTATAAATAGTTCAAAGCTCAGTTTAACCTTTTAAAAAGTGGCAACACGTAATGTAAAAATTAGACAATGAAACAGACCAGAAAAAGGCATCTTCAGAAATATTAGCAATCATACAAAAATACCTCATATGGGTGAAGTCGAAACGCTTTCCCGATAACACTATGCTACGGTTGAACTTGAAGCAATATAAAATTAAAGTTAATGCCATTATCCTTCAGGCAAAACCCGTGCACTTTCGAAATAAATTTAAAGGCGCTCGTCCTGACAAAAAAAAAAACAAACATTTTCGCTCATCAATTATATTTAAGGTACGAAGTGCAGTAAGGTACTGATAACTACCTTCTTTTGCGATTGTTACTGATAGACACAGAATTGCTTATGATTTTAACCATTTTGGTTCTCGAGCATGAGGGATTACAGGACAATACCATAATTTATGTACTATAAACAATAGTGTCTTAGAATCGGCTGATCTCCTCTTTTTTTCTGAAAAAGAGCTTGGGGCATTCCTTCCTTGCCTTAAGCCCAACAAATCTTCAGGTATCGACGGTATTTTGTGAATGACGAGCAGAAACTTCGACGTTATTAAGGTTGCTTTGCTTTCAAATTTTAATCACGTTACATGTATTGGTGTCATTCTATTAGCAAAAAAAAAACAACTTTAGTGATTCAATTGTTCAAGAGAGGCGCGCGAATTAAAGTAGAAAATTATCGATTTATTTCTGTTCTACGTTGTTTTGCTAAAATATTAGAAAAGCATTTGGGGCTAACCATGACTTACTTTTTAGATAAACCTGGTATACTATCTCATTGTCAGTACGAATTCACGAAAGGCCGAGGTGCCCAAATGCTTCTTGAAGTATTTTCTGACATATGATATTTATCCTTGGGGTGTAATCAAGTTGCCCGCACGATGTTCCTTGTTGTGCTCAAGGAATTTGATAGTGTTCGCCACTAATCTTTTTATAAGAAAGCTTTTGAAATCAGGCTTTTGGGTTTTTTTTTTCTACTGCTACTGGAAAACTTTCTACAGGATAGGCGCAATGAGTTTCATTTGGAGGGTGTCAAAGCGCATTATTTTATATCAAAACTGGTTTCCCCAATGGCTCGATTTTAACTCCATATTATATAATATTTAAGTTAATGACCTCTCCACTGTGGTACCAACAACACTCTTTTGATATGCTGAGATACCGTTATTGTATTCAGTGCGTACAATTATTCAGGTGCCTTTTCGTCTTTACAAACTCCTGCAATTGAAACTGTGAACAGGTTTGAAGCTAATATGATTAAATTTAATTCACCCAAAACGAAACTCAAATGTTTTTGACAACCCTTTGAAAAAAATTACTATAACCTTATTCTAGCTGTTACATACGTCTGGATGTTTATCATGTGCGTGTGAGCCTATATGGCACACATCTTTTATCAAATATATTGGCTTATTTTATGACAGCGACCTAACCTGGAACTCTCATCTTGCTCATGAATGCAAGACGTTTCCTACAGTGTCTTGCTTGATATAGAAAACAAGATAGTTTATGCAACTATCAGTTCGAAAAATTGTTGAACATGCTCTTGTCTACTGTGTGCTCCACTGCGGTATTTGCTTGTTTGGTCACTGTGCTCTCCGTTGGCAATTTTGAATTAAATTGATTCTGCGTTCTTTGTTAATTAATATTTAAATTGATTTGTCTTGGAAAGAACTTGGACATATTTAAAGCATTGCGTTTGCCTTATTCTAACTTGCTATTTATAGAAACTGTTGTTCATAAACATTTTTGGAACACTCAACTTAAAATTGTACATGTATCTTCTCGTATTCTTATACCCAGTTCATACGGCAGCGTAAAGGTACCTTTAGCTTAGGTCCCTTAGCTGAAGGTACCTGTAGTAAACGGAGTTCCGAATCATACATTAAATAAACGGAGCACTTTGAGTTGATGTCGATTGCATTCCTACTAAACTGCGAGAGGGGCACGTGGATAAACAATTATTCCTCGAAATCGGTTTGACAAGCAGTTTTATATGATTGTGTGTAAAATATCACATTTAAAACCTAAATAATATTTGTGTTTGCTATTGCGGCATTTTGTTTTGCTTCCCAAAGTCTAAGGGCGCACCTACATGAGTCGTGCTTTAAAACGTCCTACCAGTCCGACCACACTGGCTCTAAATCATCAGCGTTTACGAGTTTCCATTGCGAGGTGGGCGACCTTTTTCTGTTTAACAGCTTCCATTTTTCCACAACGATTGTCACTGAAGTAGCAAATTAGTGCCTGGCAGAAACAAACGATGTCGGAGCCTCAACCGTATGGTCTCGTAGAAGCCGGAGCTTCTGCTCTGCCACCGGAGCTCGCCGATGTTATCTTCCCACAGGCGGATAACGGCACAAGTTTCGGATTCGGACCATTGAACTCGAGTGCCTTTCCTCCTGGTGCCGCAAGAGCTAGCGCCACTAGTGCTTGTGCCCGAGCTTCCGTGACCGAAATACCCACGGAACTATACGGGATAAACGTTCCTGGGCGGCAGAGTCGCAAGACTCGTCTACAACCTCAAAAAAGAGCTCGCAGTTGTCCATGGCATTCGGGTTCGTAGCAGGCATTGTTTTCCACTTGCCGCCGCTCCTACCTGCTAGCTGGAACATGCGTTTCTTGCTAATGTATTATTCAATCACATTTGTGTTCACAATTATTTTATAATTTGCTACTTATATATATTCAACTTGTTATAATGCATTAAATACGATATATTTATATATCTGTGATTTTTATTTTGAGCTTGTCGGTCCGAAGGTACTCCTCGCAGCTGTAAAGGGAGCTTGGCGAGCTCCGTTTAACACGGGAACTCCCTTATCAAATGGGAACATTTATGTGCCGTGTGTTGACGATCTCCAGCTGCCTTTAGTAAAGGTACCTGTGCCAACGGTACCTTTACGCTGCCGCGTGAATTGGGTATTATACCTAAAGGGCGTTAGCAGATACCTCGATGTTCGTCAATATTTGAAAAAGAAAGAGCTCGTAATTATTATGTACCCGCATTTCTAAACAAGCTACCCTCTAGTATTCTAAATTTAAGAACATACAGGCTCTTGAAAGCCCAGAGAAATCTTAGTTTTTTAAAGTGCGCACAAGGTTGCTTTTTTTTCCACATTTTTGTGTGGATTTTATTGTACATGTTTCCATCTACTTACCGTTGGTGGTTTTAGGGTGCCTTCATGTGCGCTTTGCTTGGGGTGATGACATCTGGCCATTTTGTTTCGAACGGTTATCTTTATTTTTTGTTCTGAACCGCGTGAAAGAGCGTGTCCCTGCACGCGCTCGTGGCGCTGACTGTGCTACGGCGACATTTTGTTTCCTGCGATTTCTTTGTATTTTCCCTGTGAGCGCGTGCTGTCGGCATCGGGTACTACAAACGATGGCATCACCCTAAGCAGAAGGACATTGAGGCACTCTAGGTGGTTTCACTGATTGTAAGAGGCTGCCAGTCAAGCGCAATGTGGCTTTGGCAGGTGTGATTTTACATTCGGTTTGTTCGTTCCCATTTCTTCAGGCATCGCCTATTAATTATCTGTGTCGTGCAGTTTCACGGGTAGGCACCTGCGCTCGAGCTTAGTACAAAACTGCGACGCGGAGTGTTCGTATACAGCTATGACCATAGTCTCCTCTAAACTAACAAAGCCTGGCAGTTCGACAACGGAGCCATGAAGTGCCGGGTCGCAGATTTTGGAGAGAGAGGATCTGGTAGCACAGAGCATTTCTGGTATTCAGCAAACATCTTCTCCAGGGACGAGGAACCGAAACATGGCTTTCAAACCCGACGAGAAAAGAATCGGTAGCGCGAAGAATGCGAGGAGCACGAGCGGACATTCCATCGTTCGGGATAAGTGTGTTTTAGCGTCTCGCCGCAGCGGGGCGCGCTTTAAATGACTCTCCTCTCATTTGGTGTCTGGCGTAACATTTTCATTTTCGCCCACCGCGTCCCGTGGCGATCTGCCAGGCTTTGTCATTATAGAGGATGTTATGCTCTGACTCATCTCATTCTACACTTCATCTAGAAGTGCCTATTGACTGGTGTTCTCGTTCTAGACTTGTTCTAGAAGTGCCAATTGACTGCGACTCCTGTTCCGGCGCTGCAGACGGGACGGGACGTTCGTGGGAATGTGCGCTGTCAGGCGAGACACTTCGAAGTGTTCCACTTGCCGTACCGGCGCCGCCCTCAGAGCATCAGATGTTACTGGTAACGTTTTAGTAGAGGGCTCCACTCATACTGACGGTAGCAGGGAGGAGATTGTAGATTAGGCACCTTTCACCAGTCAGCTGGCATCAATAAATACCACTCTTAACCAGCTCCTGTCAATGAGTGCAAGTATGGACAGTCTGTTGCCTCTACCATCTAAGGTTGATCAGTTGTTGGACTTCAAATTACAAACGACGGTTCACTCTTTTAGCTTGAAGCACGATTCCGTGCTCGCTCTGGCTATGACGAATGAGGAAGCAGTCAAAGATCTACAAAGGGAGGTTAACACAGTTAAGGAAACAATGACAAAGCAGTCTGAGACCATTGAACGACTGAAAGACGAGCTTAATGATAAACTGCAATACAGCCGCCGTTCCAACATGGAACTGCATGGTCTTCCCCTCTCTCATGGTGAGGATATAATGAAGGTGATAATCGATCTCGCTAAGTCACTTAACCAATTAACACCTCAGTCGTCGGATATTCTGGCAATTCACCATCTGACCGAAAAGCCTGACTCAGTTCAGGTTATTTTGATTCGCTTCGCCTCTGTCACCCTAAAAGACGCTTGGATGGCCACGCCTGGATGACTCCACAGGCTGTACCTGTCAGAAAACCAACCCAAGTTATTCCTCAATGACAACCTTACATCTGTGACTAAGAAGATTTTTCGGCTGGCGAGGATGGGGGCAAAGAGAAAGGATACCGCTTTGTGTCGGCCAAGAATTCTAAGATTTTTGCTAGGAAAGCCGAAGGTGCGCCAGCCATTCGAATCTACACAAAAAACGACCTTCTGTAGCTGGTGTAAAACATGACCACTTGTTTTTCTGTTCCAGACATCAGTTATTTATTCAGCTTCTGTGCCCTCTTTCTAATAAGTTTTAACACTTATTCATGTAAAAGTCCGACGTTTGCGAAAACACTGGGATGAGCTTTGTGCAGTAATTAATAGGTTTACCAGTGAAGATAGGTGTTTTCGTTCTAGCTGAAATCTATGTGTGATCTTTGCAATAAAATCAATTTATTCTCGATGGATACAAGGTGTATTTTTACACCCGTGATCATGGTAGATGTGGTGGGATTGATATATACTGTTGAGCTTTATTCTAAGCGTATCTCGTCCGCGGTGTTTCCCCTCTGTCCTTTCAATCCGAACCTCTCTTCTTCTTCTTCTGTCACACTATCCGCTCACAAAAAAATAAATGACCATAAGATTGCTTCAAACTGATCAGCCCTCATACCGAGCAAGGTAGATTTTGTGAACCACAAGCGTGCGCGAAAGTGTATTGCGTTGCACGAGGTGTACCACATCGTTCAAGCGCGTGACAACAATGAATGGTCCTTGACAGTTACGCTGTAGTTTTGGCGAAAGCCTTTTTTTTCGCAGAGGGTTCTAAAGCTACACTTTGTGTCCCGGTTGAAACATTTCTTGTGTGGTGTGCTCGTCGTATCGTGCATTCAATCACTGGAAAGTGATAGACAGGCGCCCTCGAACCAAGTCGTATGTGAGCTCAAGACGCGCCGTCAAGTAACGAACATGCTACGCGGGGTCAGAGGAACGGTCTGGCGATTTTGATAAGGCAAAGTCGCACGGCTCATAAATTTTTCCTCCAAAAAGAATCATGGCGGGTGTGTACCCGGTGACTTTGTGAACTGCGGGTCGATAGGAGTAGAGGAACAGAGGGACGAAGCAGACCCAGTCGTCTTGATGGTTGTTGACGAATATCGCCAAATACTGCAGTATGCTGCGATTAAACCGCTCTACGAGGCTATTCGACTGTGGATGCAGCGGCGTCGTTCTTGTTTTCGTGATGTTAAACAGTCCACAGACATTTTGAAAGACTTGTGACACGGAGTTTCGTCCCTGGTCTGAGTGTAATAACAGGGGGGGGGGGGGGGGGCGCCGTACCGTGTTATCCAGTAAGTCACCAAAGTATCTGCCACGACAGGGGCAATTTGGTGAGGAATTGCGATGGCTTCTGGCCATTTTGAGAAATAGTCTACTACAACAAGAAGAAATCTGTTGCCAGTTTATGTTCGTGGTAGGGGACCTAGAACCTCTATGGCGACCCGTTTAAATGGTGCTCCACTGACGCGTTCTTGTAATGGCACGTGTGCTTTTTTGTGCGGTCCTGTACGCGAAGCCCTGAGGTCGCACTGACGGAACCACAACTTGACATTGTTGAGGCACTGAAACTAGTAGAAACGGTCACGTATCTTCTGAAGGGTAGGACTGCGCTAAAATGGCCTCTTTCGGGACTGCTGTGAAGCTGTCGGGATATCCGGGCGCGGAAGTCGGGTGGTGCAACTAGTTGCCACACAACTCGGTCACCAGTGTGTGATTGCCACTGTCGGCCAAGAAGCCTGTCACGTAACTCTAGTGTGTCCCACTGGGCTCACTAGCTAATGCTGCTGGTGATAGGTGGGATATCTCAGTACGTTGTGGCCGACGGCCATTTCGTTTCCACTGGACGCACAGGCTGACAGCAGGATCACGTAACTCGGCCTCTTGTGTCTCTTGTGGTGACCACATGCTGTTGGAGACGGCGACAGGGCAGAGGGCGCGATTTGGGCCCGAATTACGGCGAATCATGCTCATACACTGTCAAAAGAAGGCCTCACTACATTGACGCCTAGAGAGGGCGGCAGTGTTACTATGGCTTTTTCCCACACGATGTTTAAACTCGAAGTCGTACTGCTGTAAATGTTCTAGCCAGCGGGCAACTTGAACTTCTGGTTTTTTAAAACCAAGACGCCATGTGAACGCTGCGTTGTCTGTACGGACTGTACACATCCTGCCAGACAAATAGAGATTAAAATTGGAAAGAATTTGACTATAGCGATAAGTTCACGTCTTGTGGTGCAATAGTTTCGTTCTGGATTTCTGAACGGTTTGCTGGAGTAGCCAGTTACTCGTTCATGGCCTTCCTGTTGTTGAAACAGTACTGCACCTGCCGCGGTATTGCTCGCATCTGTGTGCAGAGTGAACGGCGCGTTGTATCTTGGGTAAGCCAGCGTTGGGGGCGACGTTAGCGCACACTTTTGTGCGTCAAAGGAGTCTTGGCATTCTGTAGACCATTTGAATACCTTGTACTTCTCGGTTAAGGCATATACAGGCTTGGCGACCCTAGAAAAACCAGGGGCGAAGCGCCGGTAGTACGTCGCCAGGCCGAGGAAGCTCAGAACGTTACCACCTGGTACTTGGAGTTGGCCAGTCGGTGATTGCTGATAATTGGATTAGATTGGGTTTTCGTGGCGCAAAAGCATCTACGGCTATAATGCGCCTGGTACATAAACTATTGCCAAAAAGGGTTAGGGAGAAGAAAGAGCTCTAGTAGCAGATTTTGTGATAAAACTATGAACGTGAGGTGTGTATAAGCGTAAAAGGTATGAACATGACTTCAGGGACTTAAAAAAATCACAGTCGGTGTAGAAGGCCGATTGCTTTAAGGAAATTAAAACACAAGAGTAAGGAATAAGAGGTTAGTAGCCGAGTAAAATCATAAGATGTCATGGGGTATGCTCCTTGTATAGCTGCGAAAAATGGTCAAGGCGTTCTGGGCCATACGCATTACCTTCAAGTAAAATATGATGTATGGTTAGATTGCTATGGCAATGCTCACCATCCGGAGAATCTTCGCCACGCAAAAGATGCCCGTGCGTTAGTCGTGTCTGGCCAGTCCTTAGACGGCAGAGAACCACGTCGTAGAAACGTTCGTAATGCCGGGCACTCTCCCTTTCCTCCAGTAAGTGCTTCACCGCATGTAACTTGTTGTTTACTTCGCGGTCCCATTCATGTTTCCATATCTGCACTATGGAACGTTTCACCTTCTTACAGTAACCTTTTGGAGGGATTTCTCTTGTGTCCACAAAGTGCGTGATGGCAGAGCGAGCAGCCTGATCTGCCTCCTCGTTACCCGGGATGCCAACGTGACTTGGCACCCAGCAGAAAATAATTTCGTAGCCAGTTTTGATGGCTGATATTATCTTATCTTGCAGCTGAGCAACCAAAGGATTTTTGACTAAATTTAGTGAAACAAGGGCTTTTAATGCACTTAAAGAGTCCGTGTAGACTACAGAGCGACGAAGCCTTTTCTTAAGTGTATACTCCACAGCAAGTAATAATCCCTGCAACTCTGCTGTTAAAATTGTGGCAGAAGGGTTAAGTTTCTTTACATGGTGAACAGATGGTCCAACCATTGCACAACCAACAAAACAATTTGTTTTAGTGCCATCTGTTTAAATGCTGAAGTGATGGTGGTACTGGCTTTCTATTTCAGAAAACTCTTGCCTCAGCACTTCATCCGGAGTATCTTTCTTTCTATGTTTTGTCAAAGTGAAGTTACAGTGAATGAACGAATATTCCCAAGGAGCTGCAGAGCTTATGTACTTTGTCACAGGGGGCTTTGGGTCAAGGTAAAAGTACTCTGCTGCCTTAGCAGGCCTCAGAGCAAAGGGAGGGACGATACTTGGCTTATTTTGAAAAGTCCTCTCAAACTTGATTTTTTCAACCGATTCAAGAGCTGGCTGGAGAGGGACTGATCTTACTCGGAGCGAATACATAAACCCCAAAGCGAAACGTATTTTCTCTAGAGAATATTCATTTGCCTCTGCACAGAGGCTGGCAATCGGACAAGTGCGGAAAGCACCGGTGGCTAGCCGTAGCCCCTGATTATGAATGGGGTCCAACATCTTCAAAACTGAAGCTTTGGCTGGACCATACACAAAACGGCCATAATCGAGTTGGGAGCGGTTTACTGCACGATAAATGCGCAGGAGACAGAGTCGATCAGAACCCCAAGATTGATGGGACAACACTTTGAGAATGCTGAGTGATTTGATGCATTTTGACTTTAATTGCTTAATGTGCGGAACAAACGTTAACTTTGAATCTAAGAGAAGACCTAGAAACTTGTGTTCACTTTTCACCATGATAGGAAGTTCATAGATGTTTAAGGAGGGTTCTAGAAAAATCCTCGGCGACGAGAAAAGCATACACAGTCAGTCTTTTCTGTAGAAACCTTAAAACCATTTGTACTAGCCCAGCTTGTCAAATTAATGATTGCCACTTCAACCCTCCTCTCACAGATGGAAAGATTGCATGATGATACTGAAACCTGGAGCTCATCAACGTAGATAGAATACTGAACTGAAGGAGGTATTACACGGGCAATGGAGCTCATTTTTATAATAAAAAGAGTGACGCTAAGTACACCACCCTGGGGAACTCCATTTTCCTGCAAAAAATCTCGAGAGAAGGTGGTACCCAGCTTTACACGAAATGAACGACACTCTAGATAACTTTTAATTGCGCCAAGCATGTGCCCACGGATACCAATATCGATTAGGTCCTGCAGTATTCCAAATCGCTAGGCAGTATCATACGCCTTCTCCAGATCAAAAAACATGGAAAGAGAGTGCTGTTTGTTCACAAACGCCTCTCTCACGGCCGTCTCGAAACGAACCAAGTGATCTACTGCGGATCGGGAAGATCGAAAGCCGCACTAGTATCTGTCTAGAATGTTGTTATTTTCAAGAAAATGCACGAGCCTTCCGTTAATCATTCTTTGAAAGAGTTTTTGATAAACAACTTGTCAAAGCTATAGGCCTGTAGCTAGATGCACGTGAAGGATTCTTTCCTGGCTTCAGCAAGGGAATCACGAAGGCAAGCCTTCCAAGCGAACGAAAAATGGCCTTCAGACCAGATTTTATTGAAAAGGTATAGGATAAGTTCAAGAGTTGAAGGATGAAGATGCTGGAGCATAATGTAATGAAGTTCATCTGGACCGGGTGCAGTCTGTTTAGGACAGTGGAGAACCATTTCAAGTTCACGCAATGCGAATGGGGCATTATAGGGATCTTGAAAACCGCCCGGAAATGTTCACAGACTTCTTTTCCATCTGTGTTTTGTGTCTAAGAAATGTAGGTGTGTAGTTTCTAGAGCTAGAAACAAACTCGAAATGCTCTCCTAGGATATCCGCCTGTTCCTCGAGGCTTTCAGGGCATATTACATTTTTTGTCAAAAGAACAGAAAAAGCATGATACGAGCCATTAATGTTATGAACTAGATCCCAAACCTCCTTTGGCGTTGCCTGACTGTTTACAGAAGATGCATACTTCTCTCAACAATTCGTCTTTGACCGTCCTGCAGACAACACGTGCACGCGCTTTCATTTGTTTGAAAGAAATTAGATTACTTGGCGTAGGATATCGCCTAAATATGCCCCATCCTTTATTTTGTTTCTTCTTGGCCTCTTTGCAGTCCTGATTAAACCACGGCTTAGGTCGTTTGGGGAGGTGAGTGGACGTCATTGGTATTGCAAGCATAGCAGCCTTTAGTATGTGTTTCGTGACGTGACCAGTTGCCTCATCGACAGAGAGCTGATGGAGGGATGTAATAGCTAAAAGAGATGACTGCTTAAAAAGTGTCCAGTTGGCTTTGTCAAACTTCCACCGAGGTGACCGTGTTGCAAGTGTGACAGAATGATTCTGGAAATCTAAAATAATGGGAAAATGATCACTGCCGTAGGGATTAGGGATGACTCTCCATGACAACAGTGGAAGCAATGTCGGATGCACAAGTGAAAGGTCGATTGATGTGAATATATGCGTTGCTGTGGAAAAGTGTGTAGCCACTTTAGAGTTGAGCAAACACAATCCTGTTGAAAGCAAAAACCGTTCAATAAGTGCTCCTCGTGTATCCCTTCATGCACTTCCCCGCAGAGGGTTATGAACATTAAAAGCGCCTACGAGCACAAAAGGAGGAGGAAGCTGATCACAAAGAGCTTCAAGCTCTTTATACTCTAAGTGATAATTTGGAGGTATGTATAGATAACAAATGGTGATTAAACGGTCAATCAGTATACGAGCAGCAACAGCCTCTAGTGATGTGTTTAGGAAAACCTCAGTGCAAGGGACCGAGCGTTGTAGGACAAAAGCAGAACCTCAAGACGAATGGCCCGAATGTTGACGATCCTTGCGAAACAGCTGGAAAGGCTTCAGGATATTCGAGTGACTTTCTTTCAGGTGAGTCTCTTGCAAACAGAAGGCAATGGGGCTGTGTTCCTCTAGCAGGTCAGTAACATCATCATAATTTGCAAGTAAGCCTCGACAGTTCCATTGAAGGAGAAGTGGAGGCATTAATATAAGAAGTAGATTAAGGTATGCGGAACACAGTCAATTAATCCAATCCAGGAATGTAGTTCCCACAAAAAAATACTTTGTTGGAATTACTGACTTTTTTGTTTTATTCTTAGATTTAATTGTCTCCCACTCCATGTCGTCGTGGTCGGACGAAAGAGAGGAAGCCTCAGTGGCCTCGTCCCTCGCCTCCACCTCTTGAGACGAGGCGTGTTGTATAGGTCTGGGCAACTGTCGAGGCACGGGGCCGAACTCCCCGGCCACGACCGCCCTCACTCAAAAGGACAGCAGTGGAGGTGCTGGGCTGAGCTTCGCCCAACTCCATCCTGTCCCCGCCCCTCAGCTGTTGAAGGAGCGGCGCGATGCCGCTAATTGGACGAGGTTCTCTCCCGTGAGTTGGGGCGAGACTCTCGCTCCTTCTTCCTGGGGGGGGGGGGGGGGGAGGGGGGGTCGCAGTGGGGACAGACAGAGGGGCTCCCTGCCTTTGCCGTGGTCGAGAAGCGGCTGGTGCACTGCCTCCAGAACCGGAGGAAACTGCTGCCGCTGCTGGAGGGTTGGGGACTGAAGAGCCACTGCCAGAACCTCAGGCGAGACCTGGGTGGCCTTCGATTCTGTTTGCGGTGCTGGTCCCCTTTGCACCGCCTGGGCAAACGTTCCTTTTGGAAAGAAGGAATACTGTTGTTTTGCCTCCTGGTAGGTAATGGTCTTTTGTGCTTTAAAGGTTAGGATTTCTTTTTCCTGTTTCCATTGTGGGCATGTTCTGGCATAAGCAGCATGGTTGCCTTGGCAATTGACACATTTGAGAGTATTCTCACAAATGTCAGATACATGGTCATTGCTGCCACACTTTACGCAAGTTTCACGGCCCGACAGTTTCGCGAGCCATGCCCGAAGCGCTTACATCGGAAACATCTTTGTGGATTGGGAATAAAAGGCCGGACTTTACAGTGTAGGTAACGACCCTACGATGCATAGTGTATCTGATATGATACACTTCTGTAAAAAGCAATCCCAAAGAAATCCGAGTACAAATTCAGCGCGAATGCATGTGTTTCGCATCCGATACGTGTTTTGCGCCTCCTGTCTAAAAACAACTCCGCTAGATGGAGCCACTTCCTCGGTCGGCGCTCAGGTGCTGCGCTTCTTGACATCGGCAACACGTGCGTTGAAACACGAACTTCATTGTAAAGATTATTACTGTTCCAGGTAAGAAATACCTTATTCAAAATTATGCTGCGGCTTCTAATACCTTCTTGTGTCTTGACAAGCTGTAACTCTGAGCAGTTTGATTCTGGAAAGATTTGGCTTGAAAACAAACATGTGTATCTGATATGATACGCTATGCATTTGAAGCTTGATTTGGGCTCCGGAAAGCCTTCGTGCACAACATGTTTTCGGAAGCTTTGCCGATGGATTACACTATTTTCTGATTTACAGAATACCTATACGATATTGCGGACTCTATTCCCTAAAAATGACGAAGATTTTATTCTAAAATATTGCCAAGCAACCAAAAATGCCGCCTTCCAAAAAGTTTTTAAACTATATTTTTGTTACTGTTTTTGTGTACAGCTCGTCAATGGCGACACATCTGACTGATGAAGAGATTCAGGGTATTTTGTTCCCCTTAGAAAACGAGGCAAGCTCTGATGAAGAGGATGAAAATGCCCCGAACTTTGAAGCAGAAGGGATCGTGGATGACTGCGAAAGCGAAGATAGTACGCCCGATATACCTTCTACAACAGCAACACTCAGCAAGTCTAGAGGCCAAGCTGTCAACTGGAAAAAACAGTGCCTCAATCTTCCCCCAGAGCAAACCACGTTTCGTGGTACGACAACTTTGCCTCCTTCGATACAGGCGATGGAGTCACCATTCCAATTTTTTAAGTACTTTTTCACCGATGAACTGATCGATTGTATTGCAGAGCAGTCATTCCAGTTCATTGTGCAGACAAACCCTGATAGACCCGTCGACGTAACTTCGGCAGACGTCAAGAAGTATGTTGGAATTCGCATATTCATGTCGCTCGTTCATGTCCCGAAAATTAGAGATAACTGGGACCCGGTCCTTGGTAACACAAGCATATCATCTGTGATGTCTGTAAACCAGTTCGAAAAATCAGAAGGTATTTGCACTTTTGTAACAATGCGGAAATGTCAACAGACAATACAACACGTGATCGGCTCTTCAAGAAAAGGCCAGTGTTTGAAGCACTACGGGCAAAGTTTCTGTCGGTGCCAATGGAAGAATGCCTTGCATTAGATGAACAGATGTGCTGGACGAAAGCTCGTCATTACCTAAAACAGTACATGCCTAATAAACCCCACAAGTGGGGTTATAAGCCCTTTGTGCTAAGCGGTGTCTCCGGCTATGCCTATGATAAGGAGATTTTCACTGGGCAAGAAAACGATTCTTCGAAAAGAAGAGCAGGAGAACCGGATTTGGGAGATACGGGAAATGTTACGGAAGTGTCGTGTCGTTTACCCGCAGTCTCGGGGTTATCTCAACCATGAGCCGACACATTCCTAAAAATGCGAGATACAAACTCTATTTCGATAACTACTACACATCCCCCAAGATTATGGTTTACCTAGCAGAGCAAGGAATTCTGTCTCTTGGAACCGTGCGAAGAAATCGAGTAAAGGACTGCAAACTCCCAACAGAGCAAGAACTCAAGAAAGCAGAGAGGGGAACTACTGCAGAAAGCGTGGCACGAATTGACGGCATTGACGTTACAGCTGTCGTGTGGAAGGACAACAAGACTGTAACCCTGCTTTCGACGTTTGTAGGCTCAGAACCCAAACAGTCCGCGCAAAGGTATGATTGAAGGCTGAAGACCAAGATTGACGTTGAATGCCCAAATATCGTTCTCCAATACAATCAGCACATGGGCGGTGTGGACATGTTAGACGGTCTGATGGGCAGGTACAAGATTACCATGCGCTCGAGGAAGTGGTACTTTCGAATTTTTTATGATCTTGTAGACTTGACAGTGGTAAATGCATGGATTCTCTACCGTCGACAGAAAGGGGATGCCGCACTTCCATTGGCGAAATTTCGGAAGGAAGGCTCAGAGTGCCTGTGCAGACTTAGCGCCACAGTCATCAAAAGAGGACGGCCATCTCAAGTTCAGCGGCAGCTCGAAGCCAAGAAGCGAAAGACATCTGCAGCAGTCCTTCCACCACAAGATGTTCGACTCGACCAGTTGAGTCACTGGCCTCAATGGACCGCTACCAGGCAACGCTGTAAGCTTCCAGGGTGTGCATCCCTCACGTTTGTAAACTGCGAGATATGTGCAGTCGCTCTGTGCTTGAACAAAGCCAAAAACTGCTTTCACCGCTTCCACAACCCATGAGGCACCTAATGCATGTTGTATCACATATGATACATAAAGTATTTTTTTCGTTTTCGAGTTCAAAAATTGAATAAAAATTTTTAAACTATTTTTACAATCATGTTTTTATTGTAGCAAACACGCACACATTTTTTTAGTAAAAAAAAAGTCATGCATTGTAGGTTAACAGTAGTAGGAAGCATATGCAGTTCAAAGGTCAGGATCAAATGCTCAGTTGGCTGCTGCTGCCCGTCTTTACGGATGGTAATCCGCTTGACGGCCACCACTGCCTGTTTCTGGAGTCAAGACAGGATTTCATCATCAGTGCAATCTATCAGATCAGCGTCAGAGATAACACCTCGAACACTATTCAGTGTTCGATGTGGGCTGACTTTTATTTGGTGTTCGCCTAGACATGTTTGTTTTAGAAGCGTTCTGCTTTGAACTTCTGTTTCAACCTGAACAAGAAGGTTACCAGAAAGATTTTTCGCCTTGAAAGCTTTGCCAATGATGGCATCAAGGAATTTTGACACTAGGAAAGGCGAGAGTTTAGCCAGTGGCTTTTCTTCATCTAGGGCTTGAAGAACAAAAAATCTTGGATACTTTGCTGGTTCAGATGCCTTTTCAAAAGTAAGTACGGAGCAACCCCTTTTAGAAGGACGCACCGTGTTGGGTTTGGAGGAGAGGGTAGCCATAAGAGGTGGAAAGTCTTCGGAACCTGTGGTGTGCCGCCCACCACGGAGCCCAACGAGGGAATATTCAACGGACCATAACAAAAAGGGCTTTGCTGGAACCGTTACACTATTAGCACTGCCCAGGTACTATAACCAGGTGTGGTTTTGGACAAGGGGTCTGTCGCCACCCAAGGTTAGCACTTGCCGCCGATAGAGTTGAAAAAGGAAAGAAGAGGAATGAGAAGAGTGAAAAGAAGGAGAAGACAAAGGTGAATGAAGGGAGGGGATAGTAGAAGGGGTGACTGACTGAATCATCCTGGTCGGGCCAAGCCAGGACACCCGTCTACGGGACACGGGGGCCGAAGTGGTGTATTGCCTCACCCGGGGGGCCCGGAAGGTCCAAACCTACCCCGGGCTCGGCTCAACCACCAGGATGCCCTTTTCCCAGGACACGGGAAAGCCACGCACAGCCAGACGTGGGCGGGTGAACCCGCATGGCTCGGGGTCCGTGGTGACGCCACTCACCAAACACCTGCTTACACAGGTGCCCCCTGCGGTGTGATTGCTGATAACTTCAGTGGATAAGAGACGCCACTGGCTGCAATAACGTCTCCTAGATATCGGGCTTCCCGAGATAAATGGGTGCATTTCTTAGGGGTCAACTTCAAATTAGCGTCTTGAAGTCTCTGGAGCACCAACTCGAGGATAGTCAGGTATTCGGTGAACGTCTTTCGAAAGACAACACTGTTCTCTAAACACACAAGGCAAGCGGACCAGGTTAGTCCCTCGAGGGCTTTTTTTTTTCTATTGGACGTTGGAATGTTGCGGGAGCGTTGCATAGCTCAAAGGGCATGACCGTGAATTGATACAGCGCGTTGCCGGCGTTGGCTGGTTTTTCGCGACCCGATGAATGTACGGAAACTTGCCACTAGCCGCTCATGAAATCAAGTGTGGAAAACCAAGTATATCCCGTGAGCTCGTCTAGGATATTATCTGTCCGTGGTAGTGGAAAGGAATCTTTCGTTGTGAGTCATTTAGCTTCCTATAATCGACGCAATTTCGAGTTGATCCATCCTTTTTTTTTACCAGGGTGATCGGCGAGGACCAGAGTCCACAGGGTGGGTCAAGTGACACCTTGTCTGCGCATTTCTTTAACGAGGTCATTCACGTGCGAACGCTTCGCTAGTGGTATTCTGCGAGGCGCTTGCCGAATGGGGTCTGCATCACCGGTTATGATGCAGACCCCATTCCAATTTGGTATTTTCAATATAAAATAATAGGTATTGGTAGCCAAATTGGTATGTCCTAAGTCAGTGTTACTACTGCTGAATAAAGTCCAAACACGCGAAACTAAGGTTTGCAGTTGAACAGCGTCATTCTCTTAAAGGCGGGGAGCAGTCACAACATAGAGAGGTATAAGCTGAGTTTTCAGACCAAGAGAACACGGTGTTAGCGAGTTTAATGGCAGCACATTCGCATAGCACACTTATACAGTCACCGAACCAAGATGAAATGCTTGTGCACCAACGTGAAGGATCCCTTGAGCAAAGTCGAGCACGCATTGGTGGTCCTTTAAGAAATCTAGTCCTAATATGCAATCGTCATTGACTTCTAGGTGTGACCACGGATAGGTGTCGTCTGCAGGACACCAACTTGGAAGGGAACCTTGGCTATTCCCAAAAACAGCAAGGGAAGCGCCAGTTGCAGTTTGAAGACTGAATCAGGTCGAACAGGCATGGCTGAGAGATGTAACTGATCGAAGACTGTTGGTCGGACGACTGAGTTTGTCGCTCTGGTGTCTATCAATGCCCGCACAGAGGACGGCATTCATTGTACCTTGGAAATAGGTGGATGAATGGTGGAGCTACCGAGCAAGTAGAAGTAATTTTCTCTCGTGACGTTCCTTGAGCACCCGTTGGTCGGGCATCTGGGTTTGTAAGGGGACATTGTATCTTGCTGGGTCCTTCTTGTCGGCAGATCCAGCAGATCATCTTTGGTAGGACTGGGGCGGGGGACAGCAGTTGGATGCATCGTAGCCAATCGTGATGCCTTACGGGCGGCTTCCACTTCTAGGGCATGAATGTCGGCGGCTCGAAGTGTTTAGGACGAGAAAGGCGGACTACATCTTGGATCTCAATTGACACAATTGCATCAATAAAAGCAGCAGTGCCAGCGGCATCTACAGTCTCTTCAGGCGAACCCACATATGATAAGAGTGGAAGACGCTCGATAGTCGTCAGCGAGCTGAGACAACGCCTCACTGGAATTTCGTCGCCGGTGGTGCAGTGCGGTGTGGTGTGGGTAGCGTTGATGCGCATCACCAAAGCGTTGCTCCAACGCTTGAACAAGAGAGATGTAGGACGAACGAGATTACGGCGACATGTGATGAAGGACCTGTAATGCTGACCATCTGAGATTTACTGCAAGTGCCTGTGCCTTTCGCTGCCGGTCCATCGAATGGCAGCAGCTAGTATCTGAAACTGTGTCGTGTAGGCGGACCAGGTGACGGTGCCGTCAAATTGTGGCGACCGTAACTTGAGATCCGTCGCTGACGGAGCGATGGTCGGTAGAGCCGTGGGTGGAAGTTTATTTTGACCAGTTGGTAGAGATCATGGTTGTGCCAGACCACGGAAGCTGTCAACGATTGCGACTCATGTTCTCTTGAAGGAACTTGAAATTCCCTCCAGGAGAGCCGCATCGCGTTTCCTGAGCTCTTGGGCAGCCCGCTGGTGGTGGACATCCAGCAGAGCGGCCATGGCGGTCGAGGCTTCGGCTTGAATGTTAGGCTCAACGGGATCAGGAATTCAAGAAGAGTGGTTGCTTGGGCGAGTTGGTTTCAGATCTTATGCAAGCTTGTGCGCAGCAAGGACGAGGACAAAAGGGAAAACAGGATACAACAATGCGTAACTCTCAACTGATTTTTATTAAATACTTGTTCCGGTATCTATACTCTGAATCATCGTCACAATGCCTCATTGTGACGATGGTTCAGACTGTAATTACCAAAACACGCATTTCTTTTTCTTTATTTGTGTTAGGGATTTACAGGCAACACGATGGCCTCCAGGAAATGTTTACAGGAAATTGTTCGCTCTTTCTTGCAGAACTAGATGATGTGCTTAACCAGTTTCGGTCGGAAGGACAGCTTTGCGTCGTTACGGGATTAGGCTCAGCTTGTTGGGTCATTGCTCGTGAACATACATTTATTTGTATGTTTTTCATGTTCAGCTGGCCCCATTCATACGTTTTGCGTCATTGGCGATATAAATACTGATGCTCCTAAAACTGAGAAATCAATAGATTGCGATTATTTGATTCTCTCAGGATATGACATTGAAAATAGTGTCACCCTACCCCTAGAGAAGAGC
Source organism: Ixodes persulcatus (assembly GCA_013358835.2). Classification (NCBI taxonomy): domain Eukaryota; kingdom Metazoa; phylum Arthropoda; class Arachnida; order Ixodida; family Ixodidae; genus Ixodes; species Ixodes persulcatus. The sequence goes on along the minus strand of JABSTQ010009522.1, from coordinate 116,993 downwards.
TATAGGTTGAAAAAATAGTAGTTTTTTCTATTGACCATGTAAAATAATTTAATTAGAACTTTATTTCTTTTGTGAAAACAATAAAAGGGACATGCTAGATAGCGAGAAAAACAAAACAGCAGAATGAAGGCTACAAAGGGCTGAACTCAGATCGTCCCAACGATTACCGAACGACGCAGAAAACACCAAACGCTTCGACGGATCACAACGTTTGCCACCAATCTAAATATTGTACATAAACCTTGTTTAGTGTACAATATTCGCTATTTGACAAACCATATCAATATTCGGGCTCCGGATATGTCTCTAAACTCCGCCGTAATTACTCGTAAACTATCCAATGATTACTGTGTTGGATGTCATTTAGACGCTAAGGCACCTGAGGAGCAAGGAATGAGGCGCGATTGTTCGTGTATTTCAAAGACGGATACGGTAAAATTCGATGCCTTGATCGCTGCCTTTGACTTTAACGATCTCTTTATATCCCTAGAACGTTTCAAAGTTTAAAAAGCTTTAATCGAGGTTTTTCGGTCCGTTATTGTGCCGCCAAAAAAGAGGTTTATTTCAAACGACTGTCTTATGAGCCATGGTTAAATTCTGATATTATGACTGCAATCAAAGAAAAGGATACGCTGTGGCTACGTTCCCGTCGTTCACCAAAAATGTGCAGTTAATAGCACAGGTTTGAAGCGCTCGGAACAAAGCTAATGGAATTATATAGTCTGCCAAACGGAGCTACATTCAGCAAAGATTTTTTGAGGGAAGATAAAATTCACGTGAAGCATGAAAGTTGATTATTTCTTTTACAGGGCGTGGAGCTTCCGCTTGACTCTCCTTACAGGGCGTGGAGCTTCGCTTTTTGACTCCCTTCAAAAATACTTGGCACAGATCTGCAAACATTAGTGAACGGCTTTAACAAAGTTTTTGCTGCGTCATCGGGTGTTGCAAGAGAGAGTGATTTTGAAACCGTTCGCCTAGAGCACTAATATTACTGTATCAGGCTCAGCATTTCTTCCTCTTCTCACAATAGATTAATTACATTCCAATTTGTTCTCTTTAAAACGCACTAAATCTCCTGGTGTAAATACAAGTCCTTTTAATGATCTCTGCCGAGATTTTCTGCATGTTCAGCACGTAGTTCTTACAAGGATAGATGAGTTCATGGTCTCTGGTGTCATCGCAATTGAACTAAAAACCGCACTTGTGAAACCTGTTTTCAAAGGAGGATTGGATAACAAAAAATCGCCCTATTTCTATCTTACGTTGCATGGGGGAGTTTCGAAAAGCATTTGTATCTTGTAATGTCCAGCTTCATTAAAACTTCCGACATCCGGTCGCCATAAGGAGTATGGTTTTGTTGCTGGGAAGGGCACCCAACCCCTGCTGGAAGTTTGTTTTTTTTGACCTACAACACATGTGCTTTTGATCGAAGCTTATGTTCATGTGCAATACATTTTGATTTCGCCAAGGCCTTTGACACGGTGAGTCATAAGATACTTGTTTTCAAACTGCAGAATTACGGTTTTCATGGACGATTTATTGCATTGCTTAAACATTTCTTTCCTTGACCGCTCTCAAATCGTATTTATAGGAAATTTCAAAAGTTTTTGGCTTATGCTAAAAGCCGTTGTGCCCCAGCGATCGGTTTTGTCGCCTTTGTTATTTAACATTTTTGTTAATGATATTTCGATAAGGCTCACTAGTTGCAAAATTTGCAGTAGCGGATGATACTTTACTTGACTCTATTCACATTGATTACCCCCAGGCTGTGCAGTTATTGCAACATGACTCTGCACGAATAATGGACTGGTTTTATGACAATTATACTACTGTTAACCCTTTTAAAACCAGACTTGATCGTATCAGGAGCCTTCTGAAGCATTTAGAATTGGACTCATGAATTGTGCTACACAGATCCGACTGCCTTGATTGAACATGTAGTTCCCTGATGTATGTTGACATTTCTAAGGACTTAGGCATATGTTTTTATTAATATTTGTTGCGGTCCACACATTTATTCTATATTTCTTGCAAGCTTCGCAGCGTGTGCTGCTTACTTTACAATAATAGGGTATTTATGCCATTTGATGTAAGAAAATCAATTGCCAATGCTCTCGCTTAAAATGTACTAAGGTATGACATCACATTATTTGGTAACTGTGCAGAAATATGGCAAATAAGAATTCACCGCATCCTTAGGAAGAGGTTAAGAAGTGTCAAAAATAATCCCTGGAGAAGGGAAAAGAGGGGCAAGGGACAAACACAAATCCCCAAACACAGCTAGGCGACTGGTGCAAGACCAAAAAAAAAAAGGCCGCCTGGTCCGAATCATTCTTGTCCAGCTCGCTTGCATCTTAGCATTTAATTGCCTTATACTAATTAAAAAGGTGAAGAGGTGTCGGTTATATTTATGATCTTTTATTAGAAGCTGAAATCTTTGAGGCTCAACAACTGCCAAACTTCAATTAACTTTTTTTTTGCACTGTGTTGCCCTTTATCACTTCTGGTGTAGTGAATTTAAATATCCCTTTGTGCCCCGCAGAGATTTACGTACCTCGGATCATTTAATGATCCCCCGATGTTTTACAAGATATGTCAAGCGAGAGCGGTCTTACAACGTGCCTTACGTTTTTAACACTCACCGAAATCTTCTTTGAAACTGCAACAAGGAGAAAATTGAAACAAAATGGAACAGTTTTACGCTTTAATTTATTGTATAATTGTAATTGTGTACTGCTGTGTGATATTTTTATCTAATATGTTTGGAGTGATATTGTGACGTGATTATTTTATGTTTCTCGTATAGTGCGATACATGTTCTGAAAGTGTGCTCTACCGACATATTTTTTGCTATCTGTGACATTCCATTTGCTGGGTTCTGTCCTTCACGCCTCTACGGGCTTCGACAGACCTGTTACCTTATAGTGTTATCGAGGTATCTTAAATAAATGAAATGAAATAAAAAAGATGAAAATAAAATAATAATAATATTAATAATAGTAGTAATACTATTATTAGACGGGGAAAGACGGGGAAAGAGCACGAAATGTTTCGTGCTCTTTCCCCGTCTTTTCAACCGAGGCTCAATTCTTGTCCAGGGTCAAAAACTATACTATAAAACCCTCATTTATAATGTAATGTCATATGTAATTGCCGTGTCTTGTTATATTCGTGCTCCACCGTCTTGAAATAATTCACGTTTACTTATCCCCGATTATAACGAACGCCGCAGGAATCTAAAATCAGTTCGCTATGTCAATTTTTTGCTATATGTGGATTTCGAAAAAAAGAAGCGCGCGATTTAAATGCTCTCCAAAATATCAGTCGATTCGCGACTGTACACATCGCGACACTGTTAGCGCGAACACAACATCGGCGCATTTTCGCATTTTACTTCTAAAAAGTATTAGCGAGCATGAAATTTTATCGCTTACAATATAGAACTAAATGAGCTCTTTCCGTAGCAATAATAATTTGGACGACATCCCTTCGTTTCAAAGAGAAAAACTGGAAAAACCGGCGATCGCTTGTTCGCGCTAACAGTGTCGCGCTCTGTACGTACCGCGTAAGGGACGTTTTCGCGATCGTCTGCTCGTGTGCGTCGAAGTGCGAGAAAAGATTTTGTCCATGTCTGACCCGCTCGGCAGTACCGAAGTAGTCTCGGAGGGACTCCGCCGTGGCGAGAGCCATTCCGGCGGACACCGACTTCTTCGCAGAGTCGTCGCCACTCTCGTCACTACCGCTACCTGCCTCCGCATTGACGGGGTCAGAGTTCGCGAGGGCTTCATCGGGAGCGTTTCATCAGAGGAGACGCTCCACAGCCCGGCGACGGTAATGGACCTTTATGTTGGCAAAAACGCCCTGGTCCATCGGCTGAAGCTTGGCTGTGGTGTTTGGCGGAAGGAAGAGGACCTCCACGGCGTTAATGCAGCGGACTGATGGGATGCGCGCCACTGTTAACAAGCAGAAGCAGAACTTTCAGTTCCTTGCCAGCCATGTCGTTGTCGAAGTCGGTCACGGTCGGCAGCGGTAGGTTCAGTCAGGTAGGGTTTAGTGAAATCCGTGCACTTTCGCAACGAGGCGTTGACTTTCTTCGCGGGCAGCGTGTACGCGTGTACGCGGTGCGGACGGGAACGGCCGAGAACCCGAAATTTCTCGCACGACGTGCGCAACGGTGCACGTCACGCGTACTGCGGAGAATACAACTTGCGAACACCCCCCCCCCCCCCTCCCCCCGGTGCGAATTTCTTCCTCGCTCGGACGAAACGTGGCGGTCGCCTTAATTGCATTATCGGTACGCAGTTTGTTTTTGCGGTTATTTTCTGGAATTATACACTCTAAGAAAAAAGGTAGTCACATGTGACTACCTTTGGGGTGGTAAAAAGTTGTCCAAATATAACGACACCTAGGGTAAAAATGATGACTCCACACGTAGTCAAAATGCAGGCAGTCAAATTTAACTGCCCGCAAAAGCAACATGGCGGCCGGTTAGCGAGGCTCGGATTTCCCGGTAAGGCCTAGCGAACAGCACGGCTTTTCGGCCAAGGGAGAGAATAGGGCGCACACGCCTTTTTGACGTCTTCCAAGCGCCATCAGACACTCTAAACATCCGTCCTTAGACACCGGTACCGTACCTATTAGCCGGGAGGACGGCAGCGTGTTTGCCGGAGTCGCCGCGTTTGCACCCGACGGCATCTCGCTAGATTGACTATTTTTACCGCCGGCGGAGAACGTTAAAAAAAAAGAAATGGTAACGCGAGGAATGGTCACGCTGACTTTATTGAAGGCAACGTATGCTTGTCGTATGCGGCGATGAATCGCTGGGCACCTTCGTCGACACCGACGGGACGCGTTCAACTCGCACCAACGCCCCGATATCTTTTGTTCTTTTTTTTTTCCTATGTCGTCTTGTTTGTGCCTACCTTAAACAACGTGGTTGTCCATTGCTCCCTGCACTTCGCTGCTCTTCGACACCAAACAATCATTTAGGTGGCTGAGTGGCACAATTATCACGATTGTTATCAAACTGAGAGGCACGTAGGGAGCCCAGTGGTCCGTATGCAACGCCGTATGCCAGCTGTTTGTAATCAATAGCTACAGGACTGCACAACACAGCTTATTGAATCAGGCGGCAGCTTGCGCCACCTAGGAAGTGTAGTAGAAACCGCTATATGGCACTAAAAAGATGCTCATCCACCAACTCATACTTGAACTACGTACTGCACCTACAACTCATGCGCCAACACACACCAACCACGATACGGAACACTTTTACAGGCATATACATATCAACAGTACAACAAGGCACGAGCAACCGCAACACAACACAACACAACACCTCCGCGACTCTCTACACTGACCACCCTACCAACCCGATTTGTATATATGCCCTACCCTGTTCTGACAAGGATTAGGCAAGTGACTGCCGCTGTTTAGTAAATGAATACAAAGAGTGTCTGCAAGTATTATTAGTATACTAGTGTTCTGTGTATTTAAATTGGCCGGCTAGACACCTCCCTTAATTTAGCGCTTCGTAGGGCAACATGATATGAGAGTAATGAGCTAAAATAACACCGCACGGCATGCTCCCGATCAGTTTCGGTTTCAGGTTCACGCAGTGATAAGCTTACTAAAGCCATGTGGCCCCATGCTCGTTCCGCGCGTGTAGTAGCAGCAAAAGTTACAATAATATCTGCATTCCTAGTCAGTAATCGGCTGTGTTGTTTAATACCCCACAAAACCATACGCTGACAGAATTTTCCGACTTGGGTAGTTCAGCAAGGCCCCGCCAGGGCGCCGCTGGCAGCTAGAGCAAGATGGCCGCACGCAGCAGCTCGCTCGAAGGCATACCGTCGGCGTCATTTTACTCGAAAAACAGTTAGTATATGGCTCTGCCGTCCTATATTCGGCACTTTGTTTGCTCAGAAAGTATTGCGCAACCACATTACTCCGTTCGTTGTTGTTTTTGAGGCCCGTCCGCATAGTAACATTGCTTCAAATTTATGCGTATCATTTTCGATACAGTGGGTCGTAATTGATGGTACGATTTTTGTATCAGTTCTGATACGTTTTCTTGGTAAAGCTTTGAATGGTACACGTTTTAACAGTTCTTTATTTATTTTTTCTTCTAATTTTAGGTCCCGAAGTTAGGAACATATTGAACCGCATCGTCGCCGGCGAAGATGTCAGCGATTTTAGTGATCTCTCGGAAAGTGACGATGAAGATTGCAGTCCCCCCGCCGCGGCTGAGCCCTCTGAGACAATCGATGATGAAGAAATCGTAGAAGATTCCTTCGGATCATCTGTAGCTCCGTCTTCTCGTCCAGACAACAAATGGCGAAAGGAATTTCTCCAAAACAGTCACGCTAAATTCTCCAAAGTATTCTCTGAGCCGGATGCCATGGATTCACCATTGTTCCTTTTCCGCCAGTTTCGAAGTACTGATATGCTCACCATGCTAGTGGAGAAAACAAATGTGTACAGTATGCAGAAATATGGCAGCTCCGTGAACACAACTCTGCAAGAGCTGGAGCAATATATTGGAATATACCTGAAAATGGGGCTTACAAAAATGCCGAATGTCAGGTGCGACAGGGAGAATGGGATAAGGTATTCTCCTATCGCTGACAAGATGTCGACAAATCGTTTCTTGAAACTGATGCAATGCATGCATGTTGTAAACAACATAGAAAGCACCGAAGAAGCAAAGAAGGACAAGTTGTGGAAGATAGGGTCCTTGGATTTCTTTATTGCAGCACAACCTCAAGAGCATTGAACAAGAAGAGTTCAATGCGGTGCATGAGATAATGGTGTCATTTACAGGAAGGAGCTCGCTAAAACAGTACATCCCAAACAAACCGACGCCGTGGGGTTTCAAGCTTTGGGGACGGGCAGGCGCAACCGGTGTCCTCTACCAGTTCGAGGTATACCAAGGCCACTCCAAAGAAAAGCACATTTTTGGACTTGGGGGTGATACTGTCCTGAGAATGTGCTCTGAAATCCCTCCGAATGAAGGATTCAAGGTTGCAGCTGACAATTTTTTTTAGCTCTTTGAACCTTGTTGAAGAGTTAACGAGAGGAATACGGTACGTTGGAACTCTGAGGCAAAATCGGCTGAGAGACTGCAAACTCCAGGATGAGAAGACTCTGAGAAAAGCTGGCCAAGGCTCACATGATTACAGAGTTGACAATGGCAAAGGAATTGTGGTAGTTCGCTGGTTTGACTGGAAACCTGTCACCCTAGTTTTAAACTTCGTCTCTGTTGAGCCAATTCAGCAAGTCGAACGGTATGACCGGAAGGCCAAACTCCGCACTGACATCACTCGCCCGGCAAATGTTGGTACGTACAACAGTTTTATGGGGGGGATCGACCAGCATAATTATCAGGTGTCACTGTACAAATACACCATTCGGTCCAGGCGCTGGTACATGTACCTCATATATCATGCTATCTTCATCTGCGTCGAGAATGCGTGGAATATTCACAGGTGCCCAAGCCATCAGCTGAAGGAGCGTCCACTCAAGCTGAGAACCTTCATTGCCAGTTTATCAGAAAGTCTGATCTCTACTGGAAAAGCGCCAAGAGGATGGCCGGCCAGTCTGCCTTCGCCTCGGATGAAGAAGAGGAAGTTCACGCCAAGTCATCCCCAAGATGACGTTCGAAAAGACGGGGTTGGGCATCTTCCAATTGTGACGAGCAACCGACTTCGATGCAGGAACTGTGTGCCCAGTGCGAACACATTTAGCACAGTTGTGTGCATGAAATGCAATGTAACTCTGTGTCTGAACAAGCAACGCAACTGTTTCTTTGAATACCACAAGCCACGAGACTGCAGCTGGCAAGGATGTAGCAGAAAAGCCCAGTGTATCATATTTGATATGTTCAATAATTTTTTACTGGTTTGAAATTTCATTGTTCTTTTTGTATGAATGTACTCACCTTAGCCATAAATAAAGGCACAGAAGTTTCTACAATTTTAATTTGCCTAGAAATATGTTTGGGCTTAAATTTCTCAAGCACTTAAATTTAGTGCTTGAGAATAGGTGACAATTGTAGCGGGCAAACGCTGGCGGCACGCTTTCCCGTGTTGATCGAGTGACCGATGAGTCGCTCTACTCGCTCCACTTTAGAATCCCCTAAATTATACTTATGGGAAAAAAAAAAGGATTGGGTTGCCTGTAAAATAAACAAAAACAACTAGCATAGTCGAGGTTTTTTTGTTTTTTGTTTTTGTGCTGCATTTGGAGAACAAATACACCCATATCAAATTATTTTAAATCTTTCAGTTTTCTGTTGACAACAAAAGGTTGGCACTTTCCAAGTATGGGGACACTTGATATAAACAGTGTATTAAGCTCAAAACATTAGGGCATTACAACCAAAACTATACTGTATATATATGTATAAAGTGGCTATAACGAAGACAGTGTTCAGGTGGCAATTGTTTGTATTCTTTTATTTTTCAAACCTGATTATACAATTTTATATTGAAAATATTTTCCTCTAAAAAATAAATAAAACTTTTAAAACAACCTTCTAGGTACTTTTGAAACATTGTGGAAATGGAAATCTGAAAAGGAGTTTTTTTCCTGCACTGGACTATCAAACTATAATAATTATAGTAATGATACTTTCTGAAGCCGGAAACAACCCTTTGAATATGAAACAAACCAGAAAAACTTACATGAAAATGGGGAACATTTAACGAAAAAACAATGTTATGTATGCATTACAAACATATTAAATCATCGAAATATGCAACATCACAGTCACTTCACCATTTAAAAAAAAATACCTGAAAATATGTATAACACAAAAAGGGCTATGATTTACATCAAGCAAGATACTGGGCCATAGAACCAAAGTTTCAACAATAAAAAAAAGTATGAGTGGGTACCCCAAAATAACCGGAATGAATTTCAGGAGGCCGGGCATTCGTAGTACCAGCATCCACCTCTTGCAGCGCTATGCGGCAAACTTCCCAAGTCAGTTTGCCGACCGGCGTCGTCTGCTAAGGATCTAGCGGCATGTGAATTTTTTCTCCAAGCACTTCAAAATCATTCCCCGTTTTTTGCGATGTCTGACTTAAAGGACCTTCCACATTCATAAAATGATTTCTTTTCAAGACTTTTTATAAGGGTGAACAGACAAACGTCACACGGGGCGAGGTCCTGAGAAGACGGGAGGTGGAGAAGCGGTGTCATGCATTTTTGATAAAAAAAATTGTTGCACTGACAGGACAGTGTCTGCTGGGGCATTGTTGTGATGGAACTATCATTCCCCCTTCCCCTCATATCGGGGCATTTCTGCCTTACTGAGTTTCGCAAGTGTCGCGAAATTCCCAGGTAAAACACCTGATTAAGATTCACCGAGAGGAACAAACTCGGAGTGAACAATGCCCAAATTTTTCTGTGTTTTCTTCAGTTGAGGAGGTTGAGGATCGCCCAGAACGAGGTTGGTCATCAATCAATAATTCACCAGTCTTAAAGCGAGAAAACCACTCGCAGACTTGCGATTTCTTATTAGCATCTTATTTGTAAGCTCTCTCAAGCATTACAAGAGTTTCCGGCACTGTTTTACCTAAAGCAATATTTCACAGCCACATGTTGTTCCTTCATATCAGACATTGCAAACAAAAACGATTTTGAAGTGCTTGGAAAAATTATTTATAGCAGACAATGCCAGTCGGCCAACTCGCTCGGAAGGGGTAAAGTCCCTCGATATTTTTCACAACGAAGAAATATCCAGGGACGTTAGGAAGGGGTGCTGCAAAGCGCTGCTAGCGGCGGAAGCTGGTACTACAAACAGCCCACCTTTCAGAAATTCATTCCGGTTACTTTTGCATCCAACCTGGTACGAATCACTGCACCAAAAGCTTTCGATATATGCCATGTTTAAAAAAAAAGATGGCAACCAGTCAAATAGGCTCAACTGACCTTATGAAAAATTGTTTGGTGATCTGACAACACTGAGAGAGTCGCCATTTTAATGTTGGCAAGCGTCGTCGGTACCAAAGCACGGTGGAGGCATCAGAGAGAGCCGTACAGGCAGTGTACGATAGCGCAGCAGTTGTTTTCCGCCTTCTGACCATGAAATGTGGACAAACAGTTTAAACAACCTACCGCAACTGTCTGATGAAGCTCTAGGAGGCCTCTGCACGCTGGCAACAACCTCGTCGAAGCAGCGGAGCAAGTCCTACACCTTTGCTGTGGAAGCTTACACACTGCGGGTTGTCGCCAGCATGTGCACAGGCCTCCGAAAGTTTCGTCAGACAGTTGCGGTAGATTGTTTAACTCTTCGTCCATGTTCCATGGTCAGAAGGCGGAAAACAGCTGCCGCGCCATCATGCACTGTCCTCCACTTCAGTACCGACAACGCTTGCTAACATTAAAATAGTGACGCTCTCAGTGTTGTCAGACTACCAAGCAATTTCGCATAAGGTTAATTGAGTGAGGCAAATTTCTCTGCAACATCAAGCAACATCGGCCACAGTGTGCGCCCAAACAATGGCAGACTTCGATAATTGGTGCTGCAGCTACCATAATCCGTACCTCTAAGCTGAGACTGTGGTGGAAGCTACGTCCACGTTAGACCAGTCACATGCCTCTCTTTTGCCAGATCATCACACTCCCGGCCGTACCCACGCGCAAAGAGTTGGGTCAGGTGATCAGAGCAGTGATGTGATTGGTCATAACCATTTTGGAGCAGCTGTTGGAGCAGCCGAAAGTTCATTTTGAAGAAGCAAAAAGAGCTTTTGGAGCATAACCGCACACTTCATTTTCATTTATATCACTGCAAATGTGAGGAGAGACGGCAAATATTAGGAGAACAAACACTAGTCGTTTAGTTGCTTGTGGAAGCACCAGACACGGTAACAAGACGACGACTGATGGCGAGCGGCGCAAACTGCCGTGAATGGTTACATTAGGTACGAAATTCCACTGAAGAAATGTTTATGTTAAGGTTTATGTGTCCTTCACGTGCTAAGGCGGGTTGTAACAAAACTGCAACTCTTAATTCAGACAAAAAAAAAGCATAAAAAATAAACCTACAAGAGTTCATATATACCTTCTTGCACCCCGTCTCGCTCTGGAGGAGTAAAAGTCAAATTAGACGTTTAGTGATTTATACAGCTTAAGGTCGGTCTGCCAGGATGAGGCGACACTGGTTTACACTGTAGATGAGCAATTTTGCCAGTGCAGTACGACTGCTAATCTGGAGTCTTTAACGTGCACCACGCAGTAGTGATATACGACCGCACGTCGGTACGATGCTCATCCAGATTGAAACGGGCAGGGGTGGGGCTCGAACTCAGCATCTCTGGGTTCTGCAGCGCGAGCTTTCGTTCCACGCGCGTCGAGCTGGGTGTGTGCTTTAGCCCACTCGGCCACCGATCCCCCTTCTCTGGAGGAGTACCTTTCCCCTTAGTATGCGGGTGTACTGTGTCGAAGCAAGACACGCAACATCGCGACGCCTTGTTCGCAATTGTTGCTTCACTGCATTACACCACTATGCGTTGAGAAGCGCACACAACAAAGCTAACTAATCCACCAGAAAAGACCACGAACACGAGACTTGTTGCGAAACTTCTGAGTACTGTCAGTGCTTGGTGCGAAATCAAATCGAATAGTATGTTATTTGAGGCGATTATCGAAAGTCCTCAAAACCCGCTCGAGCGTATACACTAACGATTCGCCCCGGTAGCAAGGCCTGCAGCTGTTATATTTTCAGTATTATTTAATTGAACTTAAGTTCTGGTGCAATGTTGGCGCAAATTCCTCACATTTTGATCAGATGTAGCAAGTGTAGCAGAATTAGCACTTTGGCGCAGTATGGCACAAATGGCGCAGCAATCACATCACTGGGTGATAAGAGGAAGGCGGCTGATTGGTCCGGCAAGGTGAACGTAGTATAGCTGGTGCACACTTTTGAAAAGGGTCTATATAAGGGTAGCTGACAAGCTGTTGGTGGCTACAATACAAATAGCAGAAGCGCATACTGCAATGTTCACTCGTCTCCTATCATTTTTATATAGCCTTTGTTCTTGTCATGGGCAACACTGGACCCACCGCTGCCGGCATGTCGTGGTCGAGATAGGTTAACAACGACAACTGATTTATTGCATACAATACGTGGTCTTGTGGGCTGTCGGCCTGGTGGCATCGATTACATGGTGGGCCTTGTACTGCTAACCCTCTTTCGCATCTTTTTGCTGGTGCTTGCCACATGAGGTGCTGTGCTCGGCGGTGGGCTCCGGTGTTGCCCACAGCAGTCCTAAATCACTGTAAAAAAAAACAACAGGGTGACAAACCTGTAACATTGTAGCAAACAGAGATGTTTAGGCTGGCTTCACACGAAAAATCTTTTTCAACATTTTGACATCGCAAGGCAAACAGAATTCTGGAAGTTTCACGATCTAAACCAACAAGCACGCCCCCAAAGATTGAGGATCCATTCCACCACCTGGCCATGGTCTGACGAGCAGCTGAAATCTCGTTTCATCTTGAAGTCACAAAAGCTGCGATTCCAGTCTCTTGAGTTCATGAGCAGCAACCGCTGAAATAGCAACATGCTATTTCTGGTATGATCACCATCCAAAAATACAATTAGTTCATGCTGTATAGACCCAAACTTTTGGAGTGATAACATGCAACTATGCCTATGTCTTTTGCTGATGCACCTCGAACCATAAATTACAAAACTAGAAAAAATAAACCAATCAAATTTTGTTGTCAATTAACCTTCTGACCCTGCAGTGATAATGAAATTAAACTTCAAGCATATACAGATTCATTAAAAATATGTTTATATCTATCTTGAATGAATTGCTATATTTTCATTGTAAATGTCCCATTCTTGCGAGCACATCCAACGCAGTCATTGAAATGTGACAGAGACATCTTGGGACATTTGGGATTCGAGTCACCTCACCACGGCCATTGTTAGCATGGCTGCAAGCATGCCAGTTGACAGTGTCACCAAATACTTTACCAGGAAGAATACATTTGTCTCCATTCATTTACGCCAGCGCACCCACAGTGCCAAATGTTGCTCTCCTAGCGGTGTAGATACCACGCATCTGACAGAATGCATGAGGATCACACCGTCCACGCTGTACTGCAGTCATGCCGCACCAAGGGAGAGGGCTGTCGTGGGCACACCGAGATACCGGGTTTGCCGAGACAACAGAGGCAGCTGTCTCGACTAGTGCTCCAGGTTGATTGATTGATTGATTGGGGGTTTATGGCGCATCAGCAACTAAGGCTATATTGCGCCAAGCTTAGACTATTGCAATTTGGGTTTAAAGGGACAATGAAGGGAATTTCGGACATCTTTTTGGCGATTGAACTTGGTTCCAGGCATGTCTCAGGCCACGTTGCCCGAATTTCAGCCGAAACCGGCGCTTGTGTGCCGCGCAAATCAATTAAACAGTCGCGGTAATAATCGTACCGGGATCGACTGGGGCGACGCCCCGAGAGTTGCGGGAGAAGCCAGGAGAAGCGGAGCTCACGTGACCGATGCGGGGCCAAGAAGCGCGACCGTCACAAAAGACGCGTCAGCGATTGGTCGAAACGAGAAACGTGCCCTCGGTCACATTTTGGTTCGCGATTTTTAGGAATACTGTTCTAATTTCCGCTTGAATAACCATGAAAAGTATAAATCGGACCGGAAATGATTACTAAACCGTAAATAAAGCAGCATAATTTTTTTTTCTTAGCTACGCTGGATGCGAAACGGGCAACGAGCAACTATGGGCAAACAAAATAAAATAAAAAAAGAACACGGTTCTCGAAGGATTCTGCAAAATAGTAGATGTAGATGGCTGTTCTAACGGTCGACTGAAGACCAGTATTCGTTCGGGCGACGCTAGTTTTCACGTGTGGGTTGCTGTTCGTGTTCTTTGACGACGAAAAGAGGACGTCCGCGGAGGAATCGGATCCCGGAACGACCGGATCGCTGTCGCTTTCCCCTCGGTATCTTCCCCTCGTCCGTCCTTCGGCATGCGGGCCGCTTGTTGCCGGCTGGCTGGGCGGTCTCCGTCGGGGGCCGCCACACGCGTACTCCCGTTCCGTTGGTGTTCGGTCACTGAACGGAAGCTCGAACTCGCTCGCGAGAGCGGCATTGCCGTCCATGTTGACAGCTTCGGCGAAACGACCGGACGACCGCGCCAACCGCGCCACCGCGCTGCTATAATCCACCGCGGTAACCAGAGTCTCGATCTCCTAAATACTACCGATACCGACTATTCACACTTGACGTCACTCCCTACGTCACCTCCGTTTTCGGGGGTCCAGAAACGAGAATGGAGTTTGTTCAGTTTCGGTTTCCTTACTTCTTTCGTAGGCACAGAAATACCCGTCACAAATGTCTACAAAAAATTGGGCAGCATACTATGTTCCCAAGAAACATAAAAACACCATTTAAAAAAATTAAATAAAATTGTCTTCATTGTCCCTTTAAGAAGAGGAAAGAGCTATAGTAGCGAAATATATGATAAAACCATGAACATGAACGTGTATAAGTGTAAACAATATGACAATGAATTTAGGATAGAAAGTAAAATCACAGTCGGTGTAGAAGGCCGATATCTGTGAGGAAATTAAAAACACAACTTTATGGAATGAGCGGTTCATCACCTAGTAGTAGGGCAAGGTGTAGTGGAATATGTTCTTTATAAAGCAGTGAGAAAAGTTTATACCGGCATTGGTCATACATAGGGCATTCAATGAGTATGTGCATAATACTTAGAGGTAGGTTACAGTGCACACATTCAGGGGCACCCTCCCCGCTCAAGAGGTGTCCATGTGTGAGACGAGTATGACCGATTCGTAACCTACAGAGTATGACTTCATAAAAGCGCTCCCGATGTCGGGCACTCTCCCACTCGCCTAGAAAAGGTTTGATTGCATGTAGTTTGTTGCTGGTTTCGCTGTTTCACTGCAGCCTGCCACTTTGCTTTGATGCAACGTTTCAGAGAGTTGTGGTAATCTTTGTAGGGTATTTGGTGTGTGTCAATTTCTCGATCATCAGCAGAGCTGGCTGCACAATCAGCTGCTTCATTTCCAGAAATGCAAACATGGCTAGGAACCCAGCATAAGACTATGTCAAGATTTTTCTTAGCAGCCAGGATAATCTTGTGCTTTCACTCAGAAACCAGTGGTTTTTTTACACGGTTCATTGATGCGACTGCCTTCAGAGAGCTTAAAGAGTCTGTGTAGATTACAGTGTGAGAAAGTCGTTTTTTGATTATGTAATCAACAGCCAGCAGCAAACCATAAAGCTCCGCTGTTAGTATAGAAGCTTTTGAATTTATTCTCTTCACCTGATTTACCGATGGTCCCACCATAGCACAGCCTACTACCGAGTCTTCTTTTGTCCCGTCTGTATAAAAACTGGCATACTCGTGATATTTGGTCTGAAGCTCAAAGAAGTCCTGCCTTATGACTTCCTGTGGAACATTCTTTTTGTTATACTTGGTCAGTGTAAGGTCGCAATGTAGGTGGCAGTTGTTCCATGGAGCTATATCTGGTGGGTACTGGACTAGCTGAGCCTTTGCATCCATCCCAACAGATTGTGCAGCAGTACTATTCCTCATCGAAAAAGGGGGGACTATGGAAGGTTTGTTTTCAAATGTGCGTTGGAACTTGATAGTCTTAATATTATCTCGAACGGGGTGCTCCGCGACAGAGCGCACCCTGACAGAGTAAATAAAACCCAGGGAAAACCTCCTATACTCAAGGGACAGTTCGTTTGCTTCCGCGTAAAGGCTAAGCACTGGGGAGGTGCGAAATGCACCAGTAGCCAATCGCAGTCCCTGATGATGAATAGGATCTAACATCTTTAGAACTGATGCCCGAGCAGAGTTATAGACAATACAACCATAATCAAGCTCAGAGCGAATGACTGAGCGATAAATACGCAAAAGACACAGTCGGTCGGAGCCCCATGATGCATGTGACAAGACCTTAAGGATGTTCAGAGATTTAAGACACTTGAGTTTTAAGCTCTTAATGTGTGAAACGAAAGTCAACTTGGAATCGAACACAAGGCCCAAAAACTTGTGTTCATTTTTTACAACAATAGGAGAACCATACATGTTCAAAGACGGTTCCTGAAGAGCACCACGTCGATGAGAAAAGCTGACACAAGCTGTTTTTTCGGGAGAAAATTTAAAACCATTTGTATTGGCCCATCTGACCAAATTATTGACCGCAAGTTGGACGCGACGTTCACAAACTGAGGAATTACAGGATGAAACGGAGATCTGGAGATCATCAACATATAAAAGAATATTGCACCGAAGGAGGAATTGCACGGCCAATGGAATTAAGTTTGACGATAAAAAGAGTGACACTCAGTACACCCCCCTGAGGGACTCCATTTTCCTGTAATAACTCCTTAGAGAGAGTTTTTCCCAGCCTCACGCGGAAAGTACGGTGCTGCAGGTAACTCTGTATAGCACTCAACATTCGGCCACGGAAACCTAGATCGAATAAATCTTGCAGTATGCCGTAACGCCAGACAGTGTCGTATGCCTTCTCCAAATCATAGAAGATGGAGAGACACTGTTGCCTGTTGACAAACGCCTCACGTACGAAGGTCTCAAAGCGGACGAGATGATCGACAGTGGACCGTGCTGAACGAAAGCCACACTGGAACTTATCAAGGCAGTTGTTTCGTTCTAAAAAAAACATGAGTCTCTTGTTAATCATCCTTTCTAGTGTCTTGGAAAGACAGCTAGTGAGAGCTATTGGTCTGTAGCTAGATGCACAAGAGGGATCTTTGCCGGGCTTCAGCGCTGGTACAACCACAGCAATCTTCCAGGAGGATGGAAAGTGGCCCTCGAGCCAAACTCTATTAAAAAGGTACAAAATTAGTTCCAAAGTGGATGGATGAAGATGTTCGAGCATTTTATAATGAATACCATCTGGTCCAGGGGCAGTTTGTTTGGAACAAAGAAGTGCCATTTGAAGTTCGTATAATGTAAATAGAGTATTATAAGGTTCGTGCGTGCCACCTGATGGGATAACAGCTTTTTTTTCTGCATTGATCTTGTGTCGCTGGAACGTTTGAGTGTAATGTTCGGAACTGGAGACGTTCTCGAAGTGCTCACCGAGGATGTTGGCCTGTTCCTCAAGACTTGCAGGACACACTCCATTCCGACTCAAGAGTCGGACAGTGAATGCCCGGTAAGAGCCGTCAATTTTATGTACGCGATCCCAGACTTCCTTCGCAGATAGAGTGCTGTTAATTGAAGAAGCGTACCCTCTAAAACGTTTTTTCTTCGCTTGCCTTCGAATCCACCTCGCCTGGGCCCTTTTTCCTTTAAATTCAATAAGATTGTGTGTAGTAGGGTAGCGTCTAAATATACCCCACATTCGAATTTGTTCTTTTTTGGCCAAACGGCAATATTTGTTCCACCAGGGCTTTGGTCTCCTGGGTAGATGCGAGGACGTCATGGGGATGGAGAGAATGGCGGCTTGTAAAATGTGCTATGTGATATGTTCGGTGGCTCTATCGATATCGAGATCGTCGAGTGATGTGCATGCAAAAAGAGATGATTCTTTGAAAGTAGGCCAATTGGCATCTTCGAATTTCCAACGAGGGGAGCGCGTTCGGACTGTCATGGCAAGATGGTTAAATTTTAAGATGATGGGAAAGTGGTCAGTTCCGTGAGGATTCGGGATGACCTTCCATGAAAGCAATGGGAATAATGATGGGTGACAAATAGATAGGTCAATGAAAGTGAAAGTGTGAGTTGCTGAGCTAAAATATGTAGATTCATTTGTGTTTAGCAGGCACAATCCCGCAGAAAGCAAAAAACGTTCAACAAGGGCCCCTCTAGAATCCCGTCTGTCACTACCCCACAGGGGATTGTGTGCGTTAAAGTCTCCTAAAAGTAAAAACAAGGTGAAGGAAGTTGATTAACAAGGTCTCCTAGCTCCTCCATATGTAACTGATAATTGTGAGGTACGTACAAAGAACAGACTGTAATTATTCGATCTAACAAAATGCGTGTAGCCTCTGCCTCCAGTGAAGTCTGCAGGGCTACCTCGTTAGAAGAAACTGAACGTTGCACAACCACCGCAACACCTCCAGCTGCGTGAGCTGTATGTATACAGTCCCTACGAAACACCTGGAAGTGTTTTAAGACATTAGTTTGGGTGGTCTTTAGGTGCCTTTCCTGTAAGCAACATGCAATGGGCCGGTGTTCCTCTAAAAGATAGCTCACATCATCGTAGTTAGGCAGGAGGCCTCTGCAGTTCCACTGAAGGAGGAAAGACGATTATCTTCAATAAAGGAAACGCTTCAATAAGTGTGTTATACAGAAAGTGTGAAATGTAGTTTATGTGTCTTTTGGTGCCACAATCCGTGGGATGGTTTTCTTTTTTGCAGTGTCCTTAGGCCGTCCTGCAGCCTCGCAGGAGGCCGAGGAAACCGACCCTGATCTAGAGAGAGGAAGGTCCTCATCGGAGAGCGGGATGCTCACATTCATTTTTTCATCCAATGGGACCTTGGGTCCTTTGGGCGGCA
The DNA here is from genome assembly GCA_013358835.2 of Ixodes persulcatus. Lineage (NCBI taxonomy): Eukaryota > Metazoa > Arthropoda > Arachnida > Ixodida > Ixodidae > Ixodes > Ixodes persulcatus. Next base: position 98,458 of record JABSTQ010009522.1, on the reverse strand, counting down.
GAGGTGAATCTGACCGCCCAGGCTTTGAAGAGCTGCCAGAGGCACGGGGAGGCAGCCCAAATTCCGGCCAGAAGGGCCAGCTGGTGCCAGTGATGGCACGTCTGGCTCCTTGGAGGGTGCAGTACCCTCCTTAGAGGGCACAGACTCATTGGAGCATGAAGGCGGTGGGTTGCCCACCGTCTTCGGATGTACGTAAAAGGACCCTTGTGGAGATGTCAGGTCTTCCGGGGAAGTCTGCGTTTCCACGGATGCCATAGACAGTGGGGGTCCCCTTCGCACTGCCTCGGCATATGAACCCCTTGCCTTGAAGGCAAGCTGTTCTCTAGCATCTTGGTAGCTAAGATTGTGTTTGACGTTAAATGTAATTATCTCTTTTTCTTCCTTCCATTTCGGACATGTGCGTGAAAATGCGGGGTGTGGTCCGCCACAGTTTATGCATTTATGGTTATTTTCACAAATGTCAGCGACGTGGTCAGTGGCACTACATTTCGCACAAGTTTCTCGGCCACGGCAGTTTCGGAAGCCATGCCCAAAACGCTGGCAACGAAAGCATCGCTGTGGGTTCGGAACGAAAGGACGAACTCTGCAGTTTAGATACCCTGCCTTCACGGTGGAAGGCAGAGAGTGGAGTTCAAAAGTCAGGACTAGGTGTCGGGTTGGTATCTCCTGTCCGTCTCATCGAAGGGTGATTCGCCGCACGGCTACAACAGCACTCCGACGCAGACCTTCAAGGATTTCCTCTTCAGTACACTGGAGGAGGTCATCCTCAGAGATGACGCCGCGGACAGTATTCAAAGTGCGGTGCGGGGTAACAGAAACTTGGTGTTCGCCTAAGCTTGTCAACTTGAGTAATGCTGTGCTTTGAGTTTTATTTTCTACCTCAACAAGGAGGTCCCCAGCAAGTTTTTTTGCCTTGTAATTCTTTCCAATCGTCTGCTCTAGGACCTTAGAGACAAGGAAAGGTGATATCTTTGACAACGGTAGACTGTCGTTTGCAGCATGAAGTACAAGAAAACGTGAAAAGGTGTAGGGTTCTTTGGCTTTTGCAAAAGTAGGGGGAGCGGGGCGAACCCTCTTGGGGGGTCGCTCTGCTCGGGGTTTTGAAGAGAGGGACGCCATAAAAAGGCAAAGGGTGTTCGGAATCTGTGGCGCGCCGCCCACCACGGAGCCCGAGGGAATAGGTAACACCCCATAACAAATATGGCTTTGCTGGAAGCAATACTCTATTAGCGCTACCCAGAAACTATAACCAAGTGTGGATCTGGACGAGAGTATCTGTCACCACCCAAGGTTAGCCCTTGCCGCCAAAGGAGTTGAAAAAGGAAAGAAGAGAAATGAGAAGAGTGAAAAGAAAGAAAAGACAAAGGTGAAAGAAGGGAGGGGATAGTAGAAGGAGTGGCGACTAGACTGAATCATCCTGGCCGGACCTTACCAGGACTCCCGTCTTTGAGAAGCGGGGGCCGAAGTGGTCTATTGCCTCGCCCGGGGGGCCCCGAAGGGTCCAAACCTACCCCGGCCTCGGCTCAACCACCAGGATGCCCTTTTCCCCAGACACGGGAAAGCCACCCACAGCCATACGTGGGCGGGCGAACCCGCATGGCTCGGGGTCCGTGGAGAAGCCACACTCCAAACACCTGCTTTAATAGGTGCCCCCTGCGGGGAGTGCTCCAGGTGTCCGCAACCATAGATGGCAACAGTCATCTATTGTTGCCATTAATCGTCCTAATAGACAGATCTCACTAAGCGTTCCACGCATGCGTGATGCCACCATAACTTTAGTTCGCAGGAGGCAGGAGGCAGTGCACGAGACGGCTCGTGTCGTCTCGTTCTCCCTCAGCGGGGTTCTCCAACATGCAGAAAGACTTAAGTTCCTTTGATGCATTGTGGCAGCAGCGGCTTAACGAAACTGGCTGGTGAGATTGGTCTATTCAAAGGCGAAAACCCTAAGGCTGCTGCACATCCAGTAGTTCCAGCCACGTAAAGCTTGTTCGTGCCAAGGCCACTGGATTCTCATGGGGTGAGATATTTTCATATTAAAGTATTTGGTGCCGTCATGTCACACCCTGGTGGTTTTCAACACCCATGGGCTACATAATTCCTCTTCACTTTCAAAGAATTCTGTTACATAAGAAAGATGAGAGATTGAAAACAGGGATGAAGAAGAATGTCAGAAGAAAGGAGAGGTGAAGCAAAGCGACTGACCGAATCGCCCTGGGCAAGCCAACGCTGGACACCTGTTTGTGCGGAGCGCGGGCTGGGGTGGTGTGTTGCCTAACCTGGGGGGTCTTTGAAGGAGACCTAGCCCGGGCTTGGCTCAACTGCCAAGACCCCAGTTTCATCAGACACGGGGACACCTAGCAAAGCCAGGCATGCAGGGGGTCTGAACCCACGCTGGGCTTTGGGCTCATGGTGATTGGTGACACCACTCACCAAACACCCACAAGCGCACAAGTCTCCCGTGGCAACGCAACCCTGTAAAAAGGCATTCATCACATGAAGTAGATACTGATCAAGCCAAGCGAGAGATACACTTCAACTGAAAAAAATGAAGGGTCAGCTCAGACATATGATAGATGCCGAAGTGCGGTTGTCTGTCAAAACCAATGTATTTTACAAGCTCCAAGTGAACTAATAGTTATCATAGATAAGCTCAAAGCTGCAAAGCAAAATGTACCCAAAATACTGAAAGCTTAGCTAAAGTATGCACAGCTTTCTTAACTGAAATACCTAATAATGTTTTTATTTCACTTGTCTTTCTAATTAAGTGACACCTCTCTTCGAGCTACAAATGGAATGTGCTCATGTGAAACGTATAACTTCATGCTAAATCTGGGTCATTCCTCCTCTGCAGCGAGCTGGCTTGCTCAAAATGAAATCAGGTGGCCTTATCTCGGTCTCAAGAAAGAAAAAAATTGTCAAGGCTAGGGCTGCCTTAGCAAAGCTTTTTCTTGAGGCTTCCTTAGATAGACCGACTGAGTTACTTTCGAACAAACCAGCCAATAAATAGATTATGGACAAACAGAATCAAGATTAGACATTCCACTGAAACGAGTAGCCAAGTGAAATCACCAATTAGCTGAATGCTCAGGCGGCCGTAACCTGCCAACTCGGTAGCCGTCAACAAAAACTCTTTTCATTTCATCAGTTGGCACAGTAGATGTGAAACACGTGCACGACAAAGACAGGCATTGTATGATGGTTCCCACATCAATCGCAGCTGCCGTCCTATGACACTGTGACATGGCACGTCCCGACTTCGCATTGTGGGGAGCTGGCCGACGCAAGCAGAAATTGCAACCGAATATTTCGGTCATTCCACTGCAGTGTCAGCTGTATGCAGTTTGAATGTTTTCATGTTCTGCGAAAGTTACTCCAAGCACTATGAGTGACAAGGAAGGTGTTGTGATATCACCATCTCAACTACAAACAAACAAAGCATGGCAACAACGACAATGATGCCGAGAAGCGGTACTAAAATGCTGAATGGTAGTGCATGCTTTAATTTTGCTGCATAATTGGTTTTGCTTTAAAGTTCAGAAGATGAAGAGGAATTGCAACAGCCAGGGTCTTCTGGGGTAACAACCGCTACGAAGTCACGCAAGCACTGCGGAAGGTGTTAGTTGTGCCGGGGCTCACGTTTCGTAATGACGCACTGTGCCTGTTGTCAGGCGCCCGTCACTATATACCTCCTTCAGTGCGAGAAAGATGTGCGTAGGTAAACAGTGAGAGTTAGTCAAGCAGCACCAAAACAGGACCTGGAAGGGTACATGGGCTCATCCAGCTTTGACACCAGAGAGGCCTGAGCCAAGCTGGGCTTTGAGTGGAGCCTCAGCAGAATGCACGAAGGAGGACCAGACAGGCCTTCCTTCTTGTATGTCACAAAAAGGTGCCTACCACACACTATAAGTATATAGGAGGTCGAATTTGGGACGCAGTCTTTCCTCAAAATAAGCTTTAGTCACTTTCCATGATCTCGGGTGTTGCTTGGGGTCTCGTGAAAGGACAGCCCCGGCAAATTCTTGCCCACAGTTACCACGACAAATGCCAAAAACAGCTCCAAGAATAAAAGAACGCACGAGAGAGGCTTATTTTCATTCACATTTTCTGTCTTGTATAGGAAAGCGATGCACCCTTGTGGCGATAGCTGGCAGCTGGCAATTGAGCAGGCATTATCAATATACAGGAGGCTATGCTCCATGACGCCTATCCTGGGGCCGTATGTCGCGCTTTTGGACTCCCACGGCGACTAGGGAGAAGGAAGTGACGTCAAACACGCAGCAAACGCAGATTGGATGTTGATTGGTGAGAGTCGCTGATGACGAATTTCCGCAGAAGAAAACATAGAAAAGGTGAGCTTTGTTTTCTTCTGCGGAAATTCGTCATCAGCGACTTTCACCAATCAACACCTAATCTGTGCTTGCTGCGTTGTACGTTGTCACTTCCTTCTCCCTAGTCGCCGTGGGAGTCCAAAAAGCGCGACATAGGGCCCCAAGCAGGTCAGTCATGAATAGCTTAGCACAAACTATTTTCTGGTACCCCGGTGTTGACAAAGACATTTAAGACCATGTAAGAAGGTGCAAAACATGTTTCCAGTCCGGTTAAATGCCCCTGGTGCAGGTTCGGGTCAGCTGATTGGATACCAAGCAACGCTGAGCATGGCTTATATTATGCCGTACTGCTGGAGAGTTACGTGATACTGATCATGGTCCACTCGGACACGAAGCAGATAGAAGCATCGGCCGAGACCACGGGGGAAGCGCAGTGCAACATCTTTGATCGATTTGGACAGCCAAGGACACTTGTGTTTGACAACGGACCCAGATTAATAGTACTGTTTTCAAACACTTTTTACAACGGTCATGTACGTTACCCCACCACCACTTTGATCCCCCGCAGTTCATTGGGTTATCCAAGCATGCGATATGTGGAGACAAGGGGGCATTTATGAGTACTCTTTTTAACTGTTATTTAGGCTATCACATCAGATCCCAGATTGATTTTTGTTTTTGTCTATATGCATTTGGACCCGTCCCCGCACATGGGAGGCAACCATCCTTTTGGTGTGGGACAGACTGTGTGGGCGCGCAGTTTAGGCATATGGTGGATTCCTCAAATTGTCTGCTTACTTGATGGTATACGAAAGACAAGAGTAGGCACTTCAAGAGGACAGCACCAACAGCAGGCAGATCAGCTCTGGACACAGCTTCCCGACAAGTGGACCGGCCTGCCTGTAGTAATTTTTTGACGGAGAGGCAACATTTTTGGAAGTTCGGTGGTTCAATGATCAGGCTGCTCCTTGGCAGCAGGAGACATCCAAAAAGGGCTGGTAGAGCGGCCAGGTGATGGGGTAGCCTGATGGGAGACGAGTAGTGGCCGGGGTTCACAGTCAGCGCGAACCCTGCCGGCGACAAAGCAAAGGTGATTGACTTTTAGGTTTAACTTTAATTAATTATAGAGCAGAACATCAGAACTGAAGAACAAGAATGGCAAAAGAGGCCCAAGCTCGGGCTCGAACTTGCACTCATAATAGTACAAATAGTGTCTGTGACGACGTAACAAACTAGTAAAAGCCAATTGTTAGATTCTCCTTTCCTTATATTGTTTTTAAACAAAACCCCAAGAAAGACGTTAAGGGGGTACAGAATCAAAACTTGGAATATGCCCGGAACACTTCGAAATGAGTGAAATATGATCCATGATATCCGTAAATGATAATCACATGCTTGTATCTTCAGCAGATGGCTATATTTTTTGTTCCAACTGACAGATTCTGGCGAGCGCTTCAAAATCAGCCATCGAGTTTGCACGACGCATCTCGGGATATTTGCCCATGACGTCACGCTGGCAACGTCACGGGCCCATACGAGGCCAAGGGTATAGTAATTACGATCGTCGTCACTAGGTGGTGCCAGCTTCATCGTCAGCGCGTTAAAATACTGCCAAGTGGAAATGCATGAGGTACGGTGTACTAGACCTTAGAGGTGCGCCAAGCGCCGCTTGCTCCCGCACGGCTCCATCGGACACGCCATACCGTGGTGTAGCTCCTGATGGGCCTGTGACGTGAGACATTCAAACAAAGCTCAGACCTCAACTACCAGGTGGTATTAGGAAATTGTTTTATTGGTTTTAAAATTGCTTTTCTTGCATTTACAGACGAAAGACTGCTGTTTGTGAGCTGCTGTCATGAAGCAGACCATGTCTACACAAAAGATAGGCGCTAAAATTTTGCTTCCGTACCCCATTAAAGCAGAACGAAAAACTACTGCACTCCCATTCTTAATTTGTTTTTCACAGTAGCTATAGGGAGACTACAATAATAAAAAAACCAGAACACGACACTTATCCTCCAATACACACAAGTAGTCAATGAGAATGATACTGGAAAATCTTCATATCCGAGGAAAGTTAGTCATATTTGAGATAGTTGCAGTCAGAGGAAAATGTCGGCTTAGCGGCTGCTGTTGAGGTCACAGGCATTTATGATAAAAACGTTTTCTTAGAAGAAAAACCGAAAGAGAAACAATTATTTTCACAGCACTGCGATTCACCGAAAGCACCCGTCTTGAACGGAGGGGATGCTAGCTGCTTCGCGTACGGGCAGCCGTCGATGAAGCTTCGTGTCGCGTGCTGGTGCACGCTGGTTCTTCGGCATAGGGTTTCGAGCGAGGAGGCCAATGAAGACAGCGGCCGTCTTGTGAACACCAGCTTCTTTGGAGGCCGGAGCTGAGTGGCCATCTTGCGCGCTGACTATATTCCATTCATCCCTAAGCTGAGACTGTGGTGAAAGCTACGTCCTCAATGGACCAGTCATACATCCCTCTTTCGCCACGTGATCACGCTCCTGCTCATACCCACACACCAAGGACTGGGTCAGGTGATGAAAGGGAGGCGGCTGATTGGTTCGGCGGGCACGTAGTTCCCACTGCAGTCTCAGCTCAGAGCCGTGTATAGAGAGTGTTTGGTCAATGGGAGGCGCGGGCAGAGCCTGGGCGTGCACCAGAAGCAGAAAGTGGGCTTGACATTCTCTCTTGGCCAACCAGAATCCTAAAAGAGTCCCTAGCGGTAGTAGCGAGAAACTGTTTTAATCATAGGTATATGTTGGTGTATGGTTTTAATAAGCACGCAAGTGTGAAGTGTAGTGACCCTTCATGGTTGAAAATAGGGTGCACAGGATGTTACGATCATGATCATGCAGAAAGATGTAAGAAACAAATGTGCCGCTCAACTCTGTTTTGCTCGGGGAGAGTGTGACAACTTGGACGGTAGATTCCCGGCCCTCGGCGCACGGATTATGTCGATCGTTCCGCCAGTCGCACTCTTCCACCATAATTTCGGATGACCGTGAGTTAAACATCCCATGCACCACATTTTCAGTCACCGAGAGTTACTCCGACGCACTTATTAAGTTTGTTTCTCGCAACCACCGCCAGGGTATTATTTCCGGCTTCTGATTGGCCACATTCAAATTTGTGAAGACGCCCTGGAACACGCCCAGCCCGCTTTCGGCCAATGGCGCCTCCTCATTTGTCTCCTATACTTCCCAACGAATGGCCAAACTTTCTACATATATGGCTCTGTCTCAGCTTATGGGTGAACGGAGTATAGGGCAGCATGTCTCAATGCCATGAAATTTCGTAAAGTCCAAACCTGGGTACAGCAGAGCGACCGGCCAAGGGGAAAAGATCAGATGGTTTGAAAGGCCAAGTCTTGCAGGGCAGACTGGTAAACTGAACGATCACGAGCGTTGGAACACTGTGAAGAACATCCGGGGCTTATTTACTGTCCTGAAAGAACTGAAAAGGAACACAAGCGTTGGAACACTGCAAAGAACCTCAGAAGCTTATATTCTGCCCTAAAAAAAACTGAACGAGCACGAGCGCAAGAACGTTGTGAAAAACCGCAGGGGCTCTTTTTGTGCCCAGAAAAGAGTTAAACGGTCGAAAAACGGGATGGGCCGACAGGCTCGGCCGACGCACCAAAATATAGCGGTGGCTGACACGCCGAAATATGGTGGTAGCTGACGCACCAAAATGTAGTGATCCTCTGGTGGAGGGGCGACGATGGGTGTTATTCGACGATCCGGCTGCTACTTGGCAGCAGGAGACATCCAGGAAGGGCCGGTAGAGCGCCAGCGCTATGGGGTGCCCTGACGGGTGACGAGGCAGAGGTGATTGACTTTTAGGTTTAGGTTTAATAAATCATAGAGCAGAACATCAAAACTGAAGAACGCAAACGGCGACAGAGGCGCAAGTTCGGGCTCGCGCTGGCGCTTGTAAAAGCACAAATAGCGCCCGTGACGACGCAACAATCTAGTAAAAGCCAATTACTACGCTGCCACTGAATTTCAACCTGGTACTGAATTGGAAAGTTCGCGCACTACGTACGTACAGCCAGGAGATCACAACCACGACGGGTGCAGCTCAGAAATTCAACCAGTCCGAGATTGATGAAAACAGTACGGGCGACACAGTCACATACCTCTGAGCATGTTTACTCTGCCGATCCTCGGTCTCAGTGTTCAATGGTTCAACACGATCAGATATACAACTAATATTTTTTTTTAAATATTCTTTGCAATAAAATACGGCAAAAAGATATCCTCACCTCAGTTTGGCAAACACCCACGTCGTTTGTTGTTGTTATGATGCCGCAGCTACACCATACCACGGTCCACGGCTTTCGTCGAGACCAGTGTTGCTGCTCGCGCTGACAAAATGTTTATTCAACCAATTTACGCGAATTGCACAACAGATGTGATCTTGGCGGATCTTAAATGATCACGAAAGCTAAGGAAGAATATAATTTATAGTGTTTCTGTAGTTATCTAAGTTACTAATATTATTTACGACTGCCTGCACGTAAATATCGGATTCGAAAGTGACCACTCCCCAGTCGTAACCTGCAGAAAGTTTGTCATTCCACAGCGGTTTGGGGTCGTCACTTTGCCCAAAGGCTAGTAACTCGCCTTTTGGGGTAGTCAAAGCCTCCAAAGCGCCATTTGACCACCCACATGTAGTCATTTTTTCTTAGAGTGTACCGTAAATAGCTTTTTTTGCACTTAATTCGAGTACGTTTTTGCAGCTTTTTTTTCGCTTTGTCCGTGGAGGGCCTCCCGTGGTTTATCGTTAAACGCGGGCTTGTGCCTCCTTGCTGGTATACAAACGCTAACGGGAAATTGAAATCCATTCGCTATATTCATTATTTCGCTATTTCCAGGTTCGTTCTAAGCGGGCTGTAGTGTATACATAACTGGTTTCAATGTTACGTTTAATAACACGCAATTCTTCAACAGCTTCGCAATTCCTACAGCATCAAGCTCCGGCTGCAACAACGAAGTTTTGCGCTTTCCCCAGAGTAGAGAGCACTCCTGTCCTTTCGCTGGAGATGCACGATGAAATGCCGTAGGTATTCTTGCCTCAGTTAAAAGAGTGTTCAGTGTGCCGATTCACATCTTTACGAAGAAACGAGACAATGTCCTATGATGCTCTCTAGAGCCAGGTGTTCATCTAAAGACCAAAAAACGTTTCACAGGCGGCAAAAATGAACACCTGCGTAACCCTCCTTTCTTTTATTTCCAATCCCTGGCACAGTAAGAAAAAACGTAAGACCGTGAAATTGAAAAATTAATTTTTGATGTAACTCTTCCCTAGCATTATGGAAGGATAATCGTAACTTCAGTTGATTGTAGCTTAGCAAGTGCAAATTTAATTACTTTCTCTCTTTTTGGTAAAGTTTACAGATCTGGTTACTTCGCTATCTCCTTCGCAATTTTAGGGCTGCAGATGAGGATATATTTTAACCGGTTTCGTGTTCACCTCTTTATTTTTACGTCAACTATATTGTCACGAATGACAAATGATGTCGCGAGAATAACTAAAGAAACTAAACGTTTAATGAGGCGAACTTGTCCCCAAACAAAATAAAAGTAAGGTAGCGTCGCAGGCGTCGATGTCGGCGAAACAGCAGAGTCGAACGCTGGGGCGAAAACTGACTCGACAAGGTCGCGGGCGGCCTCTTATCTAGAGTGAGTCACTATCTCCAAAATTCCGCGGAGAAGGTTCGAGCGTAGCGCGCTCGGGGCGAGAATGAACAAGCACTTTCTAGAACAACAAAAAGCAGGAAAAAATGATAGAAGTTACGTTCGGAACAAGAATAAACGAGAACTTTCTAGAGGTCCTTGACCGAGCGTTGTTTTCTTGGCCCAGCGCGCGGCATTATCCCCCCCCCCCCCCCCCTTTAAAAGTGCATCGTCCCGATGCAACACAAAACACAAAGCCACAACAAAAGGATAGCAGAATCGCGAGCCACAGTTCACTATTTAACGAGAGTTCAAAGTTCTATCGCTCGTAATACGGCTTGAGCCGCACGACGTGGACTACTTCGGGTCGTGGTTGGCGTCGTCTTGATGGTCTAGTTCCGTCGGGAAGCACTTCGTAGTTTAAGTCCCTGAGACGGCGAAGAACCTTGTAGGGTCCAAAGTAGCGCTTGAGCAATTTCTCGCTGAGACCGCGACGACGGATCGGCGTCCAAACCCACACTCTGTCTCCGGGCTGGAAGTGGACGGCGCGGCGACGAAGATTGTACCGGCGAGCGTCGACACGCTGTTGATCGTGGATTCGAAGGCGGGCTAGTTGGCGTGCTTCTTCTGCTCTCTGGCTGACCACATGGGCATCGTCGCATCCGTCATCCACAGGCTCATGGGGCAGCATCGCGTCCAGCATGGTCGTCACTTTTCTTCCATGCACCAGCTCGAATGGTGTAAACCCGGTTGTTTCTTGAGCTGCGGTGTTGTAGACGAACGTGATGTATGGTAGTACCTCGTCCCACGTCTTATGCTCTACGTCGACGTACATAGAGATCATGTCGGCGATCGTCTTGTTGAGCCACTCTGTTAGCCCGTTGGTCTGCGGATGGTTCGCGGTGGTCCGACGATGGCTGGTGTGGCTGAGCCGAAGGATCTCTTGCGTAAGCTGGGCCAAGAACGATGACCCTCGGTCGGTTATCAAGACTTCGGGGGCACCATGTCGAAGGAGAATAGACTCGTCGAAAAACTTGGCGACTTCCACCGCTGTTCCCGACGGAAGGGCTTTCGTCTCCGCGTACCGGGTAAGGTAATCCGTGGCAACGATTATCCAGCGGTTCCCCGACGTCGCTGGCGGGAAGGGCCCAAGCAATCCATTCCGACCTGCTGGAAAGGCCTAGTCGGGGCAGGTATCGGCTGCAGGAGTCCTGCAGGCTTCGTCGGAGGCCTCTTACGTCGTTGGCACTCATGGCACGACCTTGTGTACAGATGAACTGTTTTCGGGAGTCTCGGCCAGTAGTACTTGTCACGAATCCGGGCGAGCGTCCGGCTGTAGCCAAGGTGTCCAGCCGTCGGGTCGTCGTGGCATGCTTGAAAGATTTCTTCTCGCAGGCTGGCTGGAACAACTAACAGCCAGGCAGGGTTGCTCGTTCCGAAGTTCTTCTTGAAGAGCACGCCTCGCCGCAGAACGAAGCTTGACAAGTCTCGAGCCAAGACTCGCGGAACTGAACTTCCTTGGCCTTCGAGGTGTTCGATCACGGCGCGAAGTTCCGGGTCGTCTCGTTGAAGTGCTCCCATGTCGGCATCTGTCACTGCACCGAGAAAACGGGCGTCATCGTCGTCGTCAGTGCTTTCGGGAGGAGATTCGACTGGGGCCCTAGACAAACAGTCGGCGTCGTTATGCTTGCGGCCAGACTTATGCACAATGGACACGTCGAATTCTTGCAGTCGCAGACTCCAGCGAGCGAGGCGTCCTGACGGGTCCTTGAGGTTGGCGAGCCAACAGAGAGCGTGGTGGTCCGTGACGACGCGAAACGGGATCCCGTACAGGTACGGGCGGAACTTGGTTAACGCCCAGATGACAGCAAGACATTCCTTGTCGGTCGTCGAGTAATTTTTCTCTGCCTTGGATAGTGCCCGGCTTGCGTAAGCGATCACCCTCTCTGCTCCGTCTTGTCTTTGGACGAGTACCGCGCCGAGTCCGGCGTTGCTGGCGTCCGTGTGAACTTCCGTTTCCGCTGATGGATCGAAGTGTCCGAGGATAGGGGGCGACTGGAGTCTTTCCTTCAGTTCGTTGAACGCTTGTTCTTGCTCCTCCCCCCCCCCCCCCCCCCCTGGAAGTTTACGTCGTCCTTCGTCAGATGCGTGAGCGGTGCAGAAATCTTGGCAAAATCGCAAACGAAACGTCTGTAGTAAGCGCACAGTCCAAGAAATCTTGTTACGGCTTTCTTGTCTGATGGCTTAGGAAATTCGGCAACAGCGGATGTCTTGGCAGGATCAGGGCTTACACCCTGAGCACTTACGACATGGCCCAGGAATTTGAGCTCGCCGTAAGCGAACCGACATTTTGACAGCTTTATTGTCAGTCCAGCATTCTGGATAGCCTGCAGCACGGCTCGCAAACGTCTCAGGTGCTCGTCGAAGTCGCTTGCGAATACCACGACGTCGTCGAGATAGACGAGGCAGCTTTGCCATTTCAAGCCGGAAAGAACGGTGTCCATTACGCGCTGGAACGTCGCCGGTGCTGTGCACAGTCCGAACGGCATCACTTTAAATTCGTACAGTCCGTCCGGCGTGACGAAGGCAGTCTTCTCACGATCCCGTTCGTCGACCTCGATCTGCCAGTACCCACTCTTCAGGTCCATCGACGAAAAGTATCGGGCATGGCGCAGCCGGTCCAGAGTGTCGTCGATGCGTGGCAGCGGGTAGATGTCCTTTTTCGTTACGGCGTTTAGTCGGCGATAGTCCACGCAGAACCGAAGAGTCCCGTCTTTCTTTTTCTCCAAGACTACCGGTGAAGCCCATGGACTGCTTGAGGGCTGGACAATGTCGTCATCGAGCATTTCTTGGACCTGCTTCTGGATGACTTCTCTCTCTTTCACAGAGACACGGTACGGTGACCGATGAACAGGAAGCGCGTTGTTTTCAGTGACAATTCGGTGTTTCGCAACGGTTGTTTGGCGCATCTTTGACGACGTGGAGAAGCACTCATTGAACTTGGCGAGAAGGTCACTGAGTTGTCGTCGTTGTGGGGTGGGCAGGGTTGGGTCGATGTCAAACTGCGAAGGCGGCGTTGTTTTGGGTGGCCACGAAGAGAGGTCTTCTGATATACCGGCGATTGCGACTGAGTTCGGGAGTTCCTCGGCGTGACCCACGGCGGTGCCTTTCGTAAAATTGCTGGGCCACCTGTCGGAAGTTCGTTACGAGTACGACAGTGTGTCCGTCTTGGAGCTCCGCAACGCCTCTTGCGATGCCGATCCCTCTTCCTAGAAGCAACTGGAGGCTTCCTTCGAGCAAAACGTCGCCGCAGAAAGTCTCATCGACCCCGACGGGTACGAAAACACTTGACCGCGGAGGTACGTTCAGGTGGTTTGCGAGGACTCGTACCGCGGATGACGTCGCTTTGGGTTCCTCCGGTGGTGGAGCAGGTTTTCGTAGCGTCAACCGGTTTGCTCCGAGGTCGATGACGGCGCCATACTCGCAGAGAAAGTCCATTCCGAGGATAACGTCCCTCGAACAGTCTTGCAGAACGACGAACTTGACAGGGCACGTCTCACCGTGGATGTCGACGCGAGCAGTGCATCTCCCGACCGGTGTGATGAGGTGCCCTCCGGCGGTTTGTATTTGAGGTCCATTCCACGGTGTCGTGACTTTTCGAAGGCGGCGGGAGAGCCTTCCACTCAAGACTGAGTAGTCTGCTCCGGTGTCCACGAGTGCTGATGCGTCGTGGCCGTCGATGACGACGTTCAGGTTATTGGACACCGCTGCAGGGGCGTCGTTTCGGTCTCTGGTAGCGTTTGAGTGTGGGCCCTCCGACGTTCGTGGAGGATCTTGGCGTCGGTCGTCTTCGGCAACTCCACCTCCAGGGGTTGCCGCGCCTAGTTTCCCCGGCGAGGAGCGAGGGGTGACAGGCTTTCACGTCGGGGTCGGTGCATCAGCGAAGCTGGACGTCGTGGCGAAGGCGACCGGAACTCACGGCGGGGCGCAGGCTCGGGGGACTGTGGTCGTCGCAGGTACTCGTCGATCTCCCGAGGGCGTTCACCATACCGGGGGCGCGGGTCATTTGGGTGGAATCCGCGCAGCCCGAGTCGTCGGTATGGGCATTGGCGGTAAGTGTGGTTTGCTTCCCCGCAGTGGAAACACAGAGGGCGTCGGTCGGGCGTTCGCCACACGTCAGTCTTCCGGGGTGCGCGGGGCTCCTGGCAGGCGTACTGGACCTGGACGCCGTGGCGGCGCTCGTGCTGCGGCGCAGGAGACTGACGTCGGGGCGGCGCGGCATAGGCTTGAGGAGGAGGCGGTGCCCGTCGGGCCACTGCGGCTTTGGTCAGGGTGGGCTCCTCGGGTGCTGCTACGCTGGCAGGAGCCTCCGGTTGGAAGGCTCGGTGAACCTCCTCTTGCACGACTTCGGCGAGTGAGAGAGAAGACGGGCAATCAGCAGCAGGTAGGATCTTGCGGAGCTCTTCCCGAACGATATCCCGGACGATATCCCTGAGCCTGTCGATACTGCTGGTATTCGGGTCCAGTAGGGAAGCTGCGACGGTTGGAGCAGTAGGCGCGCCGGCGAGTCGGTGGTAGTGGCTTGCTCGGGCCGTCAGTGCGCGCTCAATGTTGGTGGCTTCACTCACAAAAGCATCGACGGTCGTCGGGGGATTCCGAACCAGGCCTCCAAAAATTTCTGCCTTGACGCCTCGCATGAGGATTCGAAGTTTCTTTTCCTCGGCGGCCTCCGGGCCGGCTCGAGCACTTAGACGCAGGACATCCTCAACAAAGCTTGTCAGGCTTTCGTTGGGGCCCTGCACCCTTGTTTGAAGCAGGTCCTCTGCTCGCTTGCGACGATGGTGGTTAATGAATATCCGCTTAAGTTCGGCGACGCAGGACTCCCATGTAGTGAAGGAGGCTTCGTGGTTTTCAAACCAGTGCATCGCAGTGCCTTCAAGCGAGAAGTAAAGGTTGTGGAGACACTGCTCAGTCGTCCATCCGTTGTGGCGGGCTACACGTTCGTAGTGTCGCAGCCAGTCTTCGATGTCCTCGTGGATCTCCCCGTGGAAAGGCGTCGGAGTCCGGGGTGCGACGGGCAGGACGACGACAGGCGAGGTGGTCATGATCGGGATCTTCTTCCGGTTCTCGGGCAAGAGACCAAATTCGGGAGACTGACCTCTGGTACGACGGCTTCTTCGGGATTCGGCTTCTTCGGCGAAGGGTAGCCTTCCGGGGCTGAGCACATCGCTTGGCCGGGATGTCTTCGGAGGGGTACGCTTAACGGGCATAAAATGCACTACCCAGCACCTCCACCAAAATGTCACGAATGACAAATGATGAAGCGAGAATAACTAAAGAAACTAAACGTTTAATGAGGCGAACTTGTCCCCAAACAAAATAAAAGTAAGGTAGCGTCGCAGGCGTCGATGTCGGCGAAACAGCAGAGTCGAACGCTGGGGCGAAAACTGACTCGACAAGGTCGCGGGCGGCCTCTTATCTAGAGTGAGTCACTATCTCGAAGATTCCGCGGAGAAGGTTCGAGCGTAGCGCGCTCGGGGCGAGAATGAACAAGCACTTTCTAGAACAACAAAAAGCAGGAATAAATGATAGAAGTTACGTTCGGAACAAGAATAAACGAGAACTTTCTAGAGGTCCTTGACCGAGCGTTGTTTTCTTGGCCCAGCGCGCGGCAATATGCACCGGCAGCTATGGCTTTCGGGCTAGACTCGCAGCTGTTGTCATTAAATAAATAAAGCAGGCACAACATCAAACAACAGACCGCGTCCCCGAACCCAGGCGGGGCTATCCACTCACCATCCGGCTGAAATTATATTTCACAGGATGGGGTAGGCTGCACCGAGTCGGAGTCGTCCCCAGCTGCAGTGATCGATGGGCGTGAGACGAAGCCAACAAAGCCACAGGCCTGTGTCGTCCGTGACTGCACTCGCGCTTCGCGTGGCCTAGGAGGGCAAATCATCCTAGCTGCTGTCAGCAGGATGGTAGACTAGGGCCTGTCGACTTGCGGCTTCTTGACCTTCCAATTCTAAACAGGAATTTAACTCAAACTATAACCTAACAGAGCTCTTAACTTATAATTGAAAAGAAACTGTGATCGATGCCGGACACAGGGGATAGATGTTCTCTTTAAGCTATATTTTCCACACATTGAAGACTTAAAAAGCGTTGTGAATCTTAAGTATATTTTCGGTCTTCCATATACTTTTTTTTTTGTGAGCCGTTAACACAATCATTAGCACAGTCGGTTCAATATTCTCATCAGTTGTTGAGCCAATAATATTTTGCTCGTTAAATTACGCAGTGATAAATAACTGCTTTCGATTAGGACATTGTCGGGTATTCCCGGGGTTACCCGGGAATGTCTTTTATTTATAAACAGCCTCTCTAGTTTCGTTCAGTGTCTCCTCACCACCAATACGGTAGTTTTAATTCATAAATACAAACTCACGGATAAACAATAATGCACAGTACAGCCAGAGCGATATCTGCGACTCTAGCTGTGACAAGTCATGGCGAAGTCGTTGCTCATCGGCACCGCATTTACAAAATATAGGGTGCATGAAAAAAAGTGTGCGGAACAAAATATACATCTGACCTGTAGTCGACGACATAAAAACGCAACCATAGACCCGTTGCTATGGGGCAGGGGGCGCGAGCGCGTCCGAAAGACTTACGCAAGACGCGACCATGTTATACTGGCTGCACCATCCGTTTGGCACTGTAACCACTGATCTCTATTTTAGTAGGCTGGATCGCGGATCGGGAGCCCGTCGGTCTCGCCACCGGTGGCCATTGCTTGACACCAGGCAATACACGCAAGTCTATGGGAGAAACGCAAAAAAGTAAGCATACTGAAGCATGTACGCTGTGCTCGGAGGCGAGTATTTTATGGTGCGCTGCGATCCTTCTGTCAGGTGTTTGGAGATCGAATCGGTATTTGTCAAACGTCTGGTCGCCAAATAAAAAAATCAAACGTACCGGAGCACCCACGGCTGAGCTGGCAAGCTTGCTCTCGTAGTGGAGTAAATAAAGGAACTTGCAGTCAATAAGACCGTCCTTAGGGAAGTCCAGAAGTTGATGAAAGACAAAGAAGTTCCATCTCGACAGCGGCTTTCCGGGAGTGAGCGAATTCGCGTAGCAGAGCCTTCGAGCTTGTCGTCTGCTAAACCCAACTCAAAGAAACCTCCACCGACTCCGCGGTCACTCTAGGTAACTCTCGCCTCATTGAGCTGCACTACAGCGGAGTCACTCTCGACCACAAAATATTTATTTATAAGAACTGCGAGGGATGTCAGTTTTAAAGTTTGTACTCAAGCTATTTGACGGGCTTATCGAAAAGCATCCGAAAAGTTTCAGCGCCAACAACAGCTTAGAAACGGGGGAAACGTCACTTTTTCTCGTTCTTCCCATAGAGTCCCATGCATTGGCTGGTGTCAATCAATGGCCGCCGGTGGCGACACTCGGCCCCAGCTGCCGAGGCCGCGGCAGAGCCGGGCCGCGGTCCGCGATTCAGCGTACTACAATAGAGATCAGTGGCTGTAACGTTCGATGTTGCACGTGCCACGTTTGAATACAAGCAGCTGTAAGCATCTGTAGATGCGCGGTAACAAAACGTCTAAAAACAAAAAAAACAATTATGCAGCTAGCGGCAGCAGCGTCTCTTTAAACATTCCTTTCATCTTTGCCTGATTTTATAGCTTCCACCAGACTTGTACGTAATCCGTTACAAGTAACGAAATTACTTGTAATCCCTTACATTTATCAGTAATTTAGTAACGGAATAATTACATATTTTCTAGAGTAATTTTAAAGTAATTCCCTTACATTTTTACGTAACGGATTTCTTGTAATCCGTTACTTTTTTTTTGTTTTCAGGACCCCCCCCCCCCCCCCACCTCTTTTTAAAGAAAGGATTGTTTTTATTCTGGTAAAGTCGAGCGCAGTGACACCGCAAAGGGAGGCTTGGCACTCTTCAGTTCCGCGAAGTCTTTTTTTTTTTTTTGCAACACTAAGCCCCTGGATCTATTTTTGTTTTAGACCCTAACAACAATGTCGAAAAATCCAAATGAACATTTCTACAAATATAAGAAAAAAAAAGGGGGGGGGGGGCAAGTTATATCCGCTTTTTTAGTCCCTTTGTTTTTCTTTGCGATCGAAGGCGGGGCGAGGCGGACACCAAGTGATTGTGTGCCTCTTCGAGAAGCTCGAGGTGGTAAGTGCACAGACAAGAATTAACAATGTCCTGCTCGGTTATAGTGACTAGGACCATTTTCATAATGTCACAACACGAGACCACGCTCCGACTGCCCTAAGATCCACTAAAAGGAATGTGATAATATGTGGAGATGTTATTGCCGCAAGCATCCTCGTTCGTTGCCGCACCCTTATCATCTTCTCTTAGAATACAGGACGTATTTTTTTCTGCTTCTTTCACCTTATTTGACCCTGTTTTAAGAGCTACTTACTCTTTTGTAGTCCAACTTCTAGGGTTGGCCCACTTCATGTGTGAATTCCAGCCACGTTATCTGCCTCTCAGTCACCATTTTTGTGAGTCAGCTTTTTGCGAGCACTTGGAAAATGGCAATAGTCTTCCTTTTTTCTTCTCCCTGCTTTTACCCCAGCAGGACGCATCTTTTCTCAAGCAGATATTTTTACAAATAAAACATAATGGTGGCTGACGTAGACTTGATATTCTGGGATTGAGGAGAGAGTGAAATTCATGAGTGGGGCCATAGCGCGGCTTACTTAGTTCTTGGCCCATCGCTGCCCGTGGCACCAGCAGACGTTTATCTGGAGAACACCGGAGTAAACTGCAGTCGGTTCGTGCTCCGTGCGTTTTTGAATGGAATCAAGAAAGGTACACGCGGCAAACGTGCGTTTACATTTCCTTGTTTTAACCGACGTTCTAATTAATTGCTGTTATGAGTGTCCTTTTTTTTTTCTTTCGATTATTTATATTTATATACTGGAAACCTTTTTTTATTCACCAACGTCTCAACCGAGACTCGACCTGTTCAGAACCAAAGGAAGAAGAATATCGATAATACCTTACTGTTACAACTATGTTTTGCTATTGTCTGACAGTATGTGCCGGTATACTAAGATGGACATAAATTAATTCTTATTCTAGTTTTGGCCAGATGTATGGTGACTTCTACAGCTTCGCGATTTCGACAATAGAGAATTTCAGTAGATTGGTCCGATGACTCCGATAACAATACCCGATACCCCGCCGCCGCACATGCGCATTCATCGTAACGTTATCGGGGGTATGGAGGTATCGGAACGATCTACTAAAACTCTCGAATATCAGGCAACGGCTGCTACGACGAAGCTTTGCTCTATCTTCGAAGTAAATAGTACTTCCATTGCTTCGCTGAAGAAGCTCAATGCAGAGCATAAAGCATTCGTGAGGAATAATATGCCACTTCTATACAGTGCCTCAGTTCAAAGGGTGTTCAGCGTAGCAGTCGACATCTTCAGTAAGAAATAGTGCAAAATGTCTGACGAGACTTTCGAGAGTCAGCTGTTGCTCAAAATACTCAAGGACATTAAATGGAACAGGTTGCAACAATAAGAACTTGAATAACTCTCTTCCCTTTGTTTCTTAATTGCAGACAATATTGTTGAAAGTAACGCCACGAAAGTAACGGATTACTTTTTGGGGTAACGGTCACTTACTTTTATGGGAAGGTAATTGTAATTGTAATAAATTACAATTTAGCCTAGAGTAATTGTAACTGTAATTCCTTACTAATTTTCAGTAACGTGTACAAGTCTGGCTTCCACGAGCACGTATGTTTCACTTTACATGATAGCGAAGCCGAAGCTACTCGGAAGAGCACGTCCTCCAGGACGGTGCTCGCACTGCACGAGCGCGCGTGCTTGGCAGGGACGCTGAAAGCTCGCAGCTTGCTCTTGCAGTCTGTGATAGGCAGGCACCTAGAATGGAACGGAGTAGAAAACATTCTATACTTCGTTTCACCTTATGTTGTACCGCAGCGAAAGATAGAAGCGCGAGCTCATAGCGTTGGCAGCTGCGCTTAAGTCACGAGAGCTTGTGCCGCCGGTATGTGCCCCAGAGGAAGGAGCTCGCGCTTGTAGCCTTTCCTGCGGTACATCATAAGGTGAAACAAAGTATAGTGGGGAAGCGTTTTGATGCATGTTCGAGACGCGAGCCGAATATTCTATTCTGCTCGCCCCGAGCGCTGCTCAAAACTTGAGGGCTACGGGTCAAAAAGAAATGTTTAAAACTCCGTATTCCATTCCGCGCGAGCTGGCCGACGTTCGGCACGTGCTCGTCGTTCGTGCTGACCGACACCGCCCCATAACACCCATTTCCAGCGACGGAACCGCTCCTCTTTGCTCTGTTTCGAAAGCCCTTCTTACTTTTTGTTCCGGAGCGCGTGGAAGCACGTCTCCCGGAACCAGCTCATGGCATAGACAGTACTACAACACATTCGTTTTTTCGTTTTTTTGTTTTCAGAGAGCGCGTGCAGTGGGCTTTAGGTACTATACTTCGTCTAACCTTAGCATGGACTATTGTTAGCCGCGTGTTCCAAAAGCCCGAGCCAGTTGCTTTGGATGAAGCCTCGGCGACTGCACGAGCGCTCGTGCAGCGAGTGCTCCAGTCAAGGCAGTCGAAAGCTAGCCGCTCGCGCTTGCACAGCCTTCGCAGTTAGTCCGTGCTAAGGTGAGATGAAGTATACCGGAGCCTCCTATATACTACAAAGGCCTGTCAGGTCACCACTAGAAGCGGCCGCCGAAATTCAAAAGATACAACGGCAGACACCGGATGCGAGGAGAGCCACATGACGGGTGCCCCGCTGCGGCGAGACGTCGAAACACACTTCTCCCGAGCGATGGAATGTCCGCTCGTGCTCCTCGCGTTCCTAGGGCTACCGCTTTTTTGCCGCCGGGTTTGAAAAACATGTTTCGGGTCCTCGCCGCTGCAAAAGCTCTGCGCTGACGTACAGGTTCCTCGAGAAATGCTCTGTGCAACCAAATCCTCGCGCTCAAAATCTGCGACCAGGCACTCTATGGCTCCGTCGTTGAACTGCCAGGCTTTGTGAGTATAGAGGAGGCTATGGTACAACAAAACCCCTAAGTTTCAAGCGGGTGATTCCACGTCAGTTCATGCAGTGATTTGTCCGGGTCATAATTTAGATATTTTTGTTAAAAATATATTGAACGCCATGTTCTTGGGAGGAACATTCAGCTATATATGAACGCCGCAACAATTTGTTTTCATTTAGATATAAAATAGAGAAGCTCGAGGCGTGGAAATTGAGAAGATTTTACGATGCTAATTTGCACAGTCGTCATTTCCTCATCAAAACTTTCAGGTCACCATAACTTTTTTAATACATTTTACAAAAGATCTACAACACATACACAAAAAATGAAAAATATAAATAAAATATTTCTATGCAAAAAAAAATCAAACATGGCATAAAAACGAGTTTTAGAGACATAACCACAATTTTTTTTTTTTGAAAATAAACCATCTTTCATGATACTTCACAAAACATATAAAAATGCGCGTCTTTAAATATTTTTTACGAATATGTAAAAAGTATATGCCCACCATTAATTATCTATGTATTATTAACGCGGAAACGCTGCTGATTTCTCAAAATGTGGCAAGATTGGATGTCGATATTTAAAAAAAAACTGCATCTTTTCTTTTTTTCAAACTCCCCTTGGCACTTTGCAGTGACTTGAACTAAATTTTTGATGGCAAAACATTGAGTATGACCTCCAAACGGGAAAAGCTACGACAAACCTTGACTCGGAGTGAGCCGACGTCTTCGTCATAGCGGCTTTGCCGCACAGCACCAAACATTTAGAGCTTTAGTTTTGGCATGAATTTTATATTTATAAATTCTGTTTTTTTCAAAAGGGGTGAGTATAATTCACGCAAAAAGGGACTTTGAGCTTTTGACAATTCACAAAAACAAAACGGCCCCACTCTGCAAATTCGCTAACTATGCATACATAAGCTTATAACACTCAGTTGCGCAAGTGGTGCGGTTGGAAAAGCTACTGGCTCCACGGACAGTGAACGAATCTGACCTTTTATGCCAACATTGCTACAAATACCTCAATAATGATATTACTTCTCCTCACAACGTGAGTACATCAAAATCTTCATTCCGGGCCTCTGATGAAATTTTGGCTGAAGTGAGTCAAGACTTGTGTGCTGCTAGTCCGTCGGTAACCCCATTGAAACCACTTAAAACCATAAAAAAGCGCTAAGCGTATTTGAAGAAAAAACAAGCTCAAGTGAGTTCTTCGATTAGAAAAAATCTGTCAAGCGTTTATGGCGTGAAAACCGGCGAAGACAGTTGTGAGCAATGCAAGGAGTGGTCTGACGCGTTCCGCGAAGCGCTGAAGGCCTGCAGTTTCCACCAGGGACGCAAGCGATTGTACACGTTTCTGCCACCAAGCATCTCGAAGAAAGAAATATTGCGTCTGATACCGGAAGCGACTGCCAACATGATTGATCAAACAAGGAAATTGAAGCGTAAAGGTGGTCTTTGGGCAACCCCTGATCCCTACATGGGAAAAATGACGAATGCCGAGGACGTGAGGGTGGCACTTCAGTACAACACACGCGACGACCTCGCATGCTCTGTTCAAAGCCCCAACAAAAAGGACGTCGTCAAAGCCATTATCAACGACAACAAGACCAACGTCGTAAAAAGGTTTATGACCCGTGCTATTAAGGAAGCTTACCAGCTGTTTAGGAAGGACCATCCCCATCGTGAACTAGGCATATCGAAATGTTATTCCCTAGACCAAAATGAGCACGAGGTGTGCGCATGCATATATTGCGTAAATTTTCAGTTGCTTTTAACGGCAATAACATATGCTTCAAAGAAGACAGTTCCTGAGACGACCTCAATCGCATCTACTTCTGCAGCACTCCACAGAACGATTGCTTCCTGCGCCGTTGCAAAAAGTGTTCAAAAATGCAGAACATCTCGCTGCAGTCGCTCCATCTCGACGAAGACAAAGAGATCTGTTTCGCGTTATGGGACGCCGGCGAACTCGTCAAAAAGGTTTTGGACACTTCCGCCTACCAGAGGAAATTGGAGTCATGTAGCGAAAACTATATGAGAATATGAGGCATTCTTACATCCGGGATCTTTAACAAAGCCTGACACGTGACGCAAGAACCGTCTTACCACCCGAGGCAGTGATGTTCCACTTCGAGTTTGCGGAAAATCGGACAGTAATCTTCCCAATTTAAGTGCAGAGTTGTCATTGGAAAAAAAAACTCAAGTGCCTCTCTTCACATGTGTGGTTAGGTCCACGCAAGGAACGCAAAGCTTTACCGTTGTCAGCGATAACACGACACATGACACAGCTCACGCTCGTCTAGCAATAGAGGCCATTTCAAGAATCGCTTCAAATTGCACGAACTGTCTCGGAAGCCGTACTCTTCGGCAAGATGAATCTTTTCAGTCACTGGACACGGAAAAGGCGCTTGTGATGGAGTATAGATGGTGCTTTTAAACACCACGCAACGCTCACCAACTTGAGATCTTCGCTCAACTCAACGATTGTCACCGCTAAAGACTTTGTGGAAGTGCTACGTGAAAAAATCAGCAAATGTCTGCATGTTCCACCTGTCTGCGGAACGGGTTCCAGAGTTTCTTGTGCTGAAGCAAGCAGAGTGGACCACCGTAAAACCTGTGAGTGGAATCCAGGCATCTCATCTGTGGAAGTCATCATATGCCGAGAGGCCGGATGTATACATGGACACTTGCGCAACTGAGAGTTTTAAGCTTATGTATGCATAGTTGGCGAAATTCAATCACTCAATCAATCAATCAACCAATCATTTAATCAATCAATCAATCAATTTATTTTGCATCAGATAGTGATGTTGAAGAGTGGGGCCGTTTTGTTTTTGTGAATAGTAAGCTAATTATTGGTATTCCATCTCAAAGTCCCTTTTCGCGTCAGTTATACTTACCCCTTTTGAAAAAAGAATTAATAAATATAAAATACATGCCAAAACTAACGCTCAAAATGTTTGGTGCTGTGCGGCAAAGCCGCAATGTCAAAGACGTTGGCTCGCTCCGAGTGAAGGTTTGTCGTAGCTTTCCCCGTTTTGGGGTCAAATTTCACTCTATATTTTGCCATCACAAGTTAGTTCAGGTCACTGCAAAGTGCCAAGGGGAGTTTGAAAAAAAAAATAAAAGATGGTGTTTTTCTTTTTTTTTTTTAAATCGACGCCCAATCTTGCCACACTTTGAGAAATCAGCTGCGTTTCCACGTTCATAACAAAACGACAATTAATGATGGGCATATCATTTTTACATATTCGTAAAGAATATTTAAAGACGCGCATTTTGATGTTTTGTGGAGTAATATAAAAGGCAGTTCATTTGCGAAAAATTGCGGATATGTCTCTAAAACGCGTTTTTAATGCTATGATTGATTTTTTTTTTGCATAAAAATATTTTATTTATATTTTCAATTTTTTGTGTATGTGTTGTATATATTTTGTGAAATGTATTAAAAACGTTCTGGTGACGTGAAAGCTTTGATTAGAAAATGACGACTGTGCAAAGTAGCATCGTGAAATCCTCTCAATTTCCACGCCTCGAGCGTCTCTATTTTATATGTTAGCGAAAACAAATGTTACGGCGTTCGTATATAGCTGAATGCTCCTCCCAAGAACATGGCTTTCATATATATTTTTAACAAAAATATCTAAATTATGACCCGGACCATCATTGCATGAACTGACGTGGAATCACCCAGCGGCTTGTGATTGAAGCCAGGGAGCTCAAGGTAAAGAACTTGAAGGGTTTTTTGCTGGTCTCTAACAGCACCGAAGTGCGCCTCTAAGTGCTCTGGCTACCTTCCCTTGTACCGAACGAGGTCGTACGTAAGGTCTTGGGGCGCTTCGGGAACGTGACTGCGCTTGCAATTTAAGCATGACGTGCTGAAGGTTTCGAAGGCGTGAAGTCAAAAACCAGATTAGCCCGAACTAAACTGAAGACAGGCGTGAACATCGAAGACGTGGGTTTACTACGGTTGATTGCACGCCATTTCATCGATACATGTGTTAGAGAAGGGGCTCGTTCTATCGAAGCTCGGGTTAGAAAAATCGGAGCCGCAGTTTAGACAAATGCTCTTTATCGAAAACGTGATGCTAGTTAAAAAAAGGCTCACCTACTTGTGGCTTGTATCAATGTGGCGCATGCCATCTCCCCCCCCCCCCCCCCCGGCCCTCCCCCCGTTTACGCCGATTTTCGGCGACAGTCTGCGGTGGCTCATTGCAAAAAAATATTAACCCACATCACGTCGAAACTGCCTCACTCTGTCGCGCTTGGCCATGCTCCTCAGGAATCCACCCGTGAAGAAGTTCGCTGTACCGTGCGAGTTGCGTTGGAAGGGACTCGCTCTCAATTCGTAAGGACCACACCTCCTGGGTCAGGCAACCAATTTTGCGGCATAGGTCTTGCACAATCTCGCGAAGGGTACCGTCTTCTGGCGACGGTTCTTCATGTCGCTCATCCCCTTCCTTAGCTGTCGAAGCCCACGACTCGTTGGACACGATGGAAGACGTCTCTTCACTCCTTCGTCTGTGCATGATTCGTACTTGAACGCATTAGCACATTTAGTCACCAACAAGTCTAAGTCAGCGTCAAGAACATTGGCCCATTCCCACTGAAAGTGGCAACCACACACGACCGAGCAAACGAAGAATCTCTGCCAGGATATCATAGAAGTGCAGATACGTCACACACCCCTCATTCTCCAGCGTTAGCTTGGGAATTAAGGGCGAACTGGGCGTTCAACGTATATTTTCGATATTACTTGACATCAAAATATATACTTCAACAGAGATCCAAAAATTCCTCTAGAATCAGTTGCCCATGCAATTCCCTAAAAATGAAATCTGTGACTTCCAAAAAGCCTCTGTAGTCTTGGTTGATGGTTTTGTCAGCTTTGTTGCCCTTTACTTATAGTGTACACTTGTAGAATATGGAGGAAAAATCTTCAAACAGAAGGGAGTTTGCATTGTGTATTGTTTAGCGCACTCGGTGAAGTTTGCCGCTCGTAGGTGGAAAGAGGCATAAAAGAGCGACTTGACAACACTTCCTTGGATGCCATGTTTTTAGGCTCGTGGACGTCCACCTGGTCATCCATCCGAGCTTGGACGCGTCTAAGTTGTTATGGCATTCCCGTCACGTTCATCTGGACTCACTTTTACCAAGGAAGATCAATCACTAGAGGGTTTTCAGCACTTGCAGCTCCGTCTTCATCTTACTCCCTCGGGCCTGTTCTGGGCATTTCAACACAGGACTGTGAAGCCGTACTTCCATACTTTCATACTCAAGTGCTCACTCTAGGTAGCCAAACACGGCATCATGAAGATTATTTTTTATATTGCTCCTCGTCGAAGTCATGCAAACACCAAACGGACAAAAGCTTCCATACTCAGCACAAAAGTTAGTCAATGCGTGGTTTCCTTTAGATTTTTCTCAGGAACACACACGCACACACACACACACATATATATATATATAATAATTGGTCTTAACTGCCCAAGGCCTGCCAGCAAGAGTAAGAAGTTGGCTAGTTTTTCAGTCATCTCCTATTTACATAACTCAGTGAACCGTTTGAAGGCCATTTCCTCCCGGTAAAACAGAAACGCTGTAGTTTTCTCGCAGAATGCGTTTAAAACAGCTTTTTTAATATAGTCAACAATGACAGGAGGCCTCAACACTGCGCTTTGAAGCACGCAAATAAATTTGTACCCTGAGAAGATAATAAAGCTTATTTTATTTCTTTAGGTGCCGAGGACCAACATTTTGGGCAAAAGGGACGGTGCGTAAACCACCTGACATCGGCAACATCATTTGAAATTTAAGCGTGCCTCAGCTGGCTCGTACCTAGTTGTGTATGGAGATTGGTGCATGTCCTCCTTGTTTCTCTTCTCCAGGGATTATTATCGTCGCATCACCCAGTCATCGTTCAATAGCGTTCGTGCAGTGGTTGCATTCCATATTTGAGCGAACCAGCAACGTAGGAGGGAACCATAGCAGCTTCGCCATAGAAAAAAATAAAATAATTACCCATGAACAAAGCCGACAACAACATTTCTGCTCCGTCACTCGTTTTAAATCGTGATGAGATTGCGTTCTTTTTATCTGAATCGGCATAGCCGTTTGCTCATAATTTTAGCTAGTTTTGTAGATTTTATCGCAATGCCATCCTTTCTTTTAGTAATTTAATATTCAAAATTTTTAAGATGTCATCTCTCCTATTTTCTTGCCCACTTTCCATTCCCCTTTTTTTCGTGTTTTCCTGTGGGTGTGATTTCCAAAATGATCATTGTGGTTTTATGGTACTATCTCTATTTGACAGAAAGTGTAAGCCGTTCCTCGCCCCACCTGTGTCTTATACTTTCGTTGTTCCCCAGTAATACCTGGTGATAGAAGGATCATGCAGTCGAAATCGTTTTGAGCATGGAAGAGACCTGTCTTAGGCAAACAACGTAGCTGCCTTTGAAGGATGTTTTTATTTATTGCACAGTTTTTAAAACTGTGCAATAAATTGTTGTAAAATATCATTCTTATCCTGCGTTTGAATTTTAGCGGTTTTTATTCGCTTTGGGGATTCATTGTGCTGGGCCTCCATTTTTGAGTTGGCAACATTAACGACGACCTTAACGAAAGAATAAGTAGACGCTGCCATGGTCCCGCGACCGTCACTCATATAATCTGTGAGTGCAATTGCTTTGAACGCCTTCCTGGAGAACTATAAAAAAAGTTCTTAATGATATCCTTCCTGCGTCGTACGTCTATTGGATACTCCGGATTACGCAGGACAGGGAGACCATACCGCTCCTGTGAACGAAACTCGCGGTGTTCCTCTGAGACAACGACAGCTCAAACACCGAGATGGTAAGAGCTAAACTATGTGTACACCTGCACAGGTGCACATCTCAAGAGTGCGTGTACAGAAAGCCATAAATAAGCTATAAGAACATAAATAAGCCTTAAGAACAACGTGATGACAGGGATTCTCTAGACCACATTGTGTGAGATCATTAGGTCAAGAGACACGAATGTGTCCCGTGGCATCATAAGGTCAAGTGACATCGCGTGACATCATAATGTTGTACCTAAATTTAGGGGCAAATTTATCCGCTATCTTTGACTGGCATATAGTGTCGCGTGACGTCACAGCGTCTTAGAATGCCACGCTAGACAAAGGCTTGTATATTAGCTCAGTTGTAGAACTCCCGTGGACGGGGGTGTCCTCGCTCACACCCTTCAGTCCGCCTCCCGTCAGTTGAAGTGCCATCTAGATTTTTGTTTCAAAACCTGTGTGCTTCGTAGAGTACGGCAAAGCGCAATCTAGGCGCTGTGCGTCAAGACACATGCATTCCGCAGAACATACTGCAGTTACTATAGCAGCCGTCCCAAAGAAGGTGGCGCGTCGACCGACGTGAGGCGTGCCGGGGGGGGGGGGGGGGGGGTGGAGAGAAGGGGGCTACTGCTCTTAGAAGCAGCGTCCATGGGCAGTTCCTTATCTAAGCCAATTTATTAACGTTGCACGAGACGCCATGGTGTCCCGTGACGTTATAGTGTAACGAAATATAAATTGCTCGTGACGTCATCTTGTCACGTCAAGTCGTGGTGTCACCTAGATGCCATCTGGTAAATTCAGCGGGACGTATGTCCGCTAAATCAGTATAACTGCATATGGCAGAGTGCTACGCATCTGCTGTTGTCGCAGGTCAATTGCAGGACACGGCGGGGGATTGCCCATATGTTTTTTCTTTGGAACACTTCATTTATCGAAAGTGCAAAAAAAATAAATAAATAAGCGAGCAGCGAGGGGTGCCTCTCTTTATTTTTTTTTTTTCCCAATTGGATTTCTTAACGTTGGCAACTTTAAAAGAAACATATTTCAGCGATTTATATTGTGCAGTTAAGCAACCTATTCGGTGAACGGACAGCTAGTGATATCTGTTGATCGGGAAACGTACTTCCACGCACTGCAACAGTGGCGCCATCTCGGGCGCGCAGCGAGAAACTTGCTCAATAAAAGTGGTTTCCCGCCTGCGGCGCGAAGCTTGCCGGTATGTTGAATGGGGTATTCCGCAGAAATTGAGAACCGTTCCCGCCGGATCTGAAAGCCCAGCAGAAGGAACGAGACACATTGTGTGTGGCGGGGCACCTTTTTGCCTCACCTGCTTGCCCCTATCTTCGAACCCCAAAAGAAACAATCTTGGTTCGCCTCTGAAGATCGTTACTGTCGACGATTGAATCTTGTCAATGCCATCATATTAAGCAATGCTCAAATATTCATCGCTTAACGAATGTTGATCTATGATATCCTGATGTACTCCCTTCACTGTATAAAAATTAGGGTATCATTATCATTGCTCGACTTCAGAAATGTAGACTCTGCAGTCCAATTAAAAATCTGGTCAGTTCACTGATTAGCAACGAAGCAGTTATTTTCTTATAGATTTAGGTAATTTTAGGCATAGAATTGGGAAATCACCCGAATCAACAAACCACGGAAATAGTTTGAGAGATTTAACGCAGAAAGAGGGAGAGAGACATGTTGACAAGAATGGAAGTCTGGAACTTAATAAGCACATTGCCAGGCATGAACACCTCCCTCTATTTGTAACAAGAATTTATGAACCGACTCATAGTTAAAAAATACGGTGTAATTTTAACCTTCTTTACATTAGCTATAAAGGATCCGACCAGAATTAGGGGTTAACACTGAGCCAGACATGTACAAATTACTCAAAAAAAGGTTGTTAAGTTAAGTTACTGAGTATCGACGCCGAAAGTGATTGGAGTAGAGTAGAAATTACGCATTTGGAATAGTAATTGAGTAAACTACTAACTACTGTAAAAAAGTAGCGAGTTAATTTGAAGTTACTTTTTTATAATTTTGTGGTAGCAAAACAAACAGCAGTTTCGATCCGTGAATGACCATGCGAGCCTAAAATAAATGCAGTCATTTTATGGATAGCATTTTCACCAAACTAGTTTGTTTGCTCGCTGAAGCAATTGACTTTCAAAGTTTTTTTATCTGAGAGTTCTCCCCTTTACCTCCTAAAGACGTCCCCAGCCAAGCTAAAAAGACGTACCACCGACGCGCTGGATGGAACGGCAGCGTTGAATTTTTGAAACAGGCAGTGCAGGGTCGGGTAAGCGAGTGTCGGCATCCTAGGTGTCCATGACAAAATATGTGTGGTTTGCCTCGGCTAGAGGGTCTTTATAACAAACTCTGCCGCTCTTTCTTTTTTTTTCACGACAAGTTGAGATTGTTATGACTGGCCCCTCTTTATTCCCACGACGTTCGGAGAGTACGCTGAGTGAGCGCACCTGACCGTCAAGGGTTCAAGTCTCGCGCCACGACGATGAGATCATCTGGACGACTGCGCGCCTCGTTTCAATGCTAGTGCTACGCTACTGAAAAAAAAAATTGGTTTAACAGAAGATGAAACGAAGTATACTTCGCCGCTGACGCCGGGTTTAACAAAAGGATTTCCCAAGGGTGACTCGCAATCCTCGCCGGTGACTACGGTATCCTGACGCGTCTGACGCGCCTGACAAGTAAAACGTTTTCAACAAAGAGGAGGTCTCTCTGGCGTGGAAGGTCGGAAGGCCGCGAAGGACTACGAAAGACCAGCATCGGCGCTCGTACGGTTGCATCTGGAAGCGGGAACGGGCTCCCATGAACGGATTATCCGTGTCTGCGTCTGTGCGCGGGGGAGCCCTGCTTTGCAAGGGAGTATGCGCTGACGACGAGGCGACCATGGGAACAGGCGCCCAGCTGCGAGGTCATTCAGTGGCGCCTCCCGTGGAACCTACAGCTTGAGTCTGAACTCACTAAAGGCAGATGACATGAAAACAACAACCCTCGGAGTGTCCCCGTCTTTCAGGGTTGCAGCTGGAGGCGCGGCGCCCGCGTGCATTACCGGATTCGGTCAATACCTGACTAAGGCTTGTTAAGCATCTCTTCCTGCGTTCGTGCGCGCCGGTGTTATATTTTGGCTGCTCGTCGCCACCTTGGCCCAAGGACGCCTGCACACTCAAGAAAAAAAGGGTGTAAAATGGTGTATCGTTACACCCTTTGTCCCATATAATACACCCCAAAACTTCACTTCGACGTACTGAGCCCTATAGTCGAACAGACGTCCCCAAATTTTACGAGGGGCTTGATAACGGTGCGATATTACTTTTTAAACAGCTAAAGTACGTATCAAAGACCACTATAAAGAAAACACCGAGTTTTTACAGTAGGGCCAAGAAAACCCCGATTATGTTTTTTGTAGTCAGTGAAACGTACATTAGCTATTTTAATAAGTTGTAGCACACGGCTATCAAGCCTCTCGTAAAATTTCGGGCCGTCTGTTCGACTGTAGGGCGCTCTACGTCGAATTGAATTTCTGGGGTGTATTATATAAGACAAAGGGTGTAACGATACACCCTTTTACACCCTTTTTTCTTGAGAGTGTGTGATGCACTTTCTACGGCTTCCGAGTATAAGTGCGTGGGAACGGAAGGTGAGGGGGCCCCTTGTTCGAGAATGTCATTTCATCTGCCGGCGTCTTATTTATTTTTGCATTCAAACTTTTTGTGATGAGCAAAATTAGCACTAGATTTCGAAAGTAGTTAGTAATTTGAGTAGAAGTTAACTGAAAAATGTAGTTAAATTAAACTACTAATTACCCAAATAAAGTTGTAATTGAAAGTTAGCAAGTTATTCAGAAAAGCAGTTAAACTACACTGATATTCAGAAATTGCGTAAAACAGGTGTAAAAAGGATGTTTTTCCTATCTTGCACCCTTCTTACACCCGTTTTACACGATTATATGTGTTACAATGTTTAGTGTGTAGGAAGGACGTGGTCATCAGGTTTCCTTTTGTATGTGTTTTTTTTCTGTTCTTGCCGGCGCCTCTCTGAACTCTAGCTGCCTCCTTTTTTACAAATTTGTTCTTGGTTTATTTTTTTTTTCGTTTTTGCTCGGCCTGCGCAGATTTTCCGCCAAAAAATTCTAACTAGAACGCGACAAAAGTAAAAAATAACAATAAATTGTAAACTTTCCAGAGGCTTTATCTGGAACAGATTGGCGCGAAAGTGTAGCAGGGTAAGCGGGACGACAGCCTGATCCGCATAACATCTACGGCTTCCACGTATTATAAACAAAAATAACGCGAACAGAAATGGCGTTTTACATATATTACCCTATCCACATAAACTTTTGACATGATCCTTTTATCTTTTTTCATCCTTTGGAGGATCCATTGCCCTGCTGCGTCATATGTAATGTTTTTAGGTTCCTCGGTGGCATCTTATGCAGCAAAATGTTAAGTGAATGTCACCAGTTTAAAATCACGTTATCAAATCTATCAGGTGCACTCCTCCTGTAGCAAGGGACTCTTCGTCGGTGCGCCACTGCAAGCCAATTAAAACAATAGCTAGGAAAAAAACACGATCAAGTTCATACGTATTCTATTTTTCCTGAGCTGAGAGTCACCAAATCATAAAGAAAGTCTGTTTACTTTAGTACTAAAGCGAGAGTGCAAGCGAGCTGGTTTAGTACTGACATGGTAACACAGGAGCGGGGAAGCCGGGACGGACAGCACAAATCTCAGTTTTGAATCAGTGTTGTCCGTCCAATTTATAGCCCGCTCTCGGGTTACCATGTGATTATTTTCGTCTTGTATTATGAAGTCCAAAACAAAATATATCAAAAACCTGGCACCACACTACAGTGACTATATCAACCAAGAAATTGTTTTTATTCACTTTTTAAATATAATGCGAACCTGCAAATAGATTCGAATCTATAGCTCAATTGGTAGTCCTGAACTAATTAAAAAAAAACAAGCATGATTTCGAATGCTGAGGCATCGTTGTGCTCGGGAATCCATAATCATATGTTGTTTTTTTTTTTTTTTATTGCGATCTCCCGAATAGAAAGAAGTTTTTATGAACGATAACCGATCGAACAAAATCTGGACCATTTCACATACACAAAAAAAACACAAAAAAACATCGACTGCTAAATCACATTTCTTTGGTAAAACACAGGTTTCTTTTTTTTTTCTTTCTTATTAAGGCGCATTTGCGAATTTGGCTGCATAGAGAAATAAAAAAAGTAAAAACTCATCTGTAGTAGTCCTTCCTCTTCATGTACGCGATATGTTTAATGATGCCTTGTGCAAAGGTAAGTGAGAGCTGTAAGCCAAGTGTATCTATCTAATAACAACAAACGTACTTGCTATTCAGGTGGTGTTAGCGTAAAAAACCTCGGTCCCGCCGCGCAGCGTCTTCTTGGCTGCTGTCGTAGGTACGTCTTGTAAAGTATCTATCACAAATGAACACCTTGGCCATGGACAGGCGATTGTGTATGTTAGCTCATAAATTGAAAGTATGACTATAGAAGGCATCCGCGTGGCTTTAAGAGCAGCAGCAGATAAAATGTTTAAAACCTCGAATGACGTCGGTTTTTTTTTATTGTTTACCAGCTGTTCTTACGAGAAGGAGTACATCTTTTCGTTACCTGCCCCCCTCAAACAAGTTTTATTTTATGTCTTCTTCGCTGAGCATTGAAAATGTTCTTGGATTTTATATAGGAGATTTTTTAGGCCATGTGTTTATATTCGTGTGGCCCACGTTTATTGTGCTTAGGCGCAAATGACGTGTGGGGAAAAAATAAAATTATGTATTGATAGCTATTTAAGTTATACTTAATTCACGACTGACAGAGCAGTCAAGTTTTCCCTAATCGAATAAATAATTGGGAGTTTCTATTCGTAAAAGTATAAATGTTAATTTCACCACAATATTTTTTTTTATATTAAAGTATGAAATGATTCAGTTTGCATTCAAAATGAACTAACGCGCTTCTGTATTTGAGCAAAAAATAAATACATCGTCCTCATTTTGGCTCCAGCATTACCAAAATCAAGGCTATTTCTCAATTTGTTGCACGGAGGCTGCAGAAAATCATTTTCAAAGTACCGCCGAAGCTTCTCCTTTCCAACGTGTTACGTCATAAAAAGAGGTTACGGAATCTCCGCTTTCACGCATCTTCAGCGCCCATCAAAGCTATGGACACGCAGTCTTGCTTTTTTCAAAGAGGTTAAAAGACGTCACGACTCGTTTCAGTGCGAGGAAATAAACCTGGTAAGCAAATAATTGCACGCGCTGCCCACAGGAGCGACACGCGCTTGGCGGCCGAAATATCGTTTTATCACGTAGCTTGGTAAAATTAGCGCAAAGACAAAGGAGGAAAACGTTCTTCCTCCTTGGTCTTTGCGCTTATTTTGCCAAGATGTATAGCCAACTAGCCTACCAGATGATCTCAATGATCACGTAGTGACTGTTACGATGTTTTAGTGCTTTCTTGCGTTTAGTTCTATCTTCGGGAAAAACGAACGTGATATGCAGATTCGGGGGATCAAAATAATCTAGTATTAACCTCTATCTCGTTTCTTTCAAGAACCTCTTCAGCTTCCCTTCAACTAGTGTTTTCTAATAAACATTTGATTGAAATAATGTTGTTGTTTTTTTAATTCAGTATTTTCATGGAACAAAAACAAAGCCAATATATGCCTTAAGAGTGAGACTGCATAACACGAGTCGTGTACTTTTCAAATGCCTGATGTATAATAAGCTTCCTTTGGAATCGCAAAACCTGTGAAGTTGATGCAAATTCCTGATATATCTCGGTTACAAATGCTCATAAAAACGCTGGCGTTTGCAGCGTAGTTTGTTGCACTCTTGGGCGGGGAATACGAGGGCATGTTTCAGGAACTTGTATAACATAGGCGCAATGTGGCAGTAGAGTGCCAAGCACGACAAAAGGGGCCACATGGAGGGTAATTTGGCATGCTTTCGTGGTCATCGTTCAGAGTACTGAGGAGGACTTGCTTCAGATAGCACTTGTTGCTCTGTTTCCAGAACGAGTGCTGGGCACGGGCGCCGACAACGCGCCCGCCTAAAAACCAAGGCAGTGCGCTGCACGCGGATAGGTATTTAAGCTCACGCAATCATCATAATAAGCCTACAGCGTTTTACACATACCGCACTTTACTCGTGATATCAGCTCTACAAAAGTCACATATTTGCGATTTTTGCCATGAGTAACGCACTCATAAACAAGCACATTTATAAAAAATTCACGTAAAAGTGCAGCTTAATTTCTTATGGCGAAAAGGAAGAGTTTTGTGCACCATCTTCCGAGTATTCCGAATTGGAGTTCAAGCGCCGATTCGGCGAAAAGCAAGAATCGTGAAAATATTTACCTCCAGAAATAAAACATTTGAAACAGTTAATAGCTTAGTTTAGCAAGTTGACCCTCCAGTCCTCCCAACAGCTTTTTTAGACTACCGAAATAAGCAATGAACAAAATAACAAAAACGCCAATTTTTGCATAGGAGAATAACTTACACGAAAGCTGATGCAGCGAAGCAAAGGTTCCAAATAATCCTCTAGCTCAGCTTTGGGAGAGAAGTTATCGATTACAGACTCATTACTGAAAAATGTATTGGATTACTAAGATGGTTCATTCTCAAAACAAATATATAATCCACGGGTTACGGCGTTGCAATCCCATGTAATTGTCAACGAATTAAATGTAACTCGTTGCGTACCCTTCTTCATAATAAGGACGGACCGAGGCGGGAGGTTGTGCACGCCCATCCACGTAATTTAAATTCTAACACTTTAATTCTGGTTGTTTCAGTGCTTTGTAGTAGTCAAGCATCGCTTTGGGTGTCATGTAATGTGACGTCAGCTGGTCCCGCATCTCACACACGGTTTCCACGGGCACAGAATTGAAGCCTGGCACACCAACTCGCGGAATGCCCACAGATTCGGCGCTGAGCCCAGTAACAAGTACATCTTCAAGACGGAACGCCGGTTGTGTCCCAGTCGCCTTGTAGAGGAGCCTCAGAACATCGCCGCCGATAACGTAGCATGTCCCGCTGATCAAGTCAGGATAGTATTCCGCCGGATATTCCTTGTAACTCGTTCTCCAAGGTGATTGCTGGTCTCGAATAGGCTTAGTGTGATTGAACAGCTTGCCGTAAATTGCGTTACGCGGCAGGAATTTTATGACTTTCAGAAAATTAGGCACGTTGAGGAAAGTGTCGTCGTCGAGCTTGGCGACGAACTGAGCCTGAGGACAGTACATACATGCCCATCGTAGCATCGCGACGCTTTTTATTGTCAGGTTATTGTAGGTGTCGATGAAGTCTGCCTGAATGATGTCGGAGTGCAGAAGGAGTTCTTTCCTTATAGAGCGCTCTAGTGCCGGTTTTGTGGTCCTTCCGAGCACGAAGGCGACTTTGTTCTGTGGACTGGACTTGAGATCGCGGCCCCAGGTTTCACGAACGGCGTCGCGAAGTTGCACGTTTCTCGGTGCAGTTGCTACGAGAACTAGAAGCTCTATGGGCGCAGGATTGGCCTTTTCAAAACAGAGGTCTTCAATGTTGACTGTGTAGTTAAAAGGAAGGTAGGAGGTTCGATTCATGTCCAAATCATCGTCTCGAAAGAAGTTGCTCCACAGGAAGGACCAGCTTATCTTGGGATGTCCGAGCGGGATCGTCATCTTGATAGTGATTATAACGTATGTAATGGCCGTAAGCAAAACACTTGCTGTGAGGACCTTGACGCATACGTACAGGGACGCCATGAATGGACCTGAAAAATAGAAGAAACAAGATCGTATCGGAACAAAAGTAAGATTCTGAACCTAAAGCGACTTCTTTACGTTTCCTTAGTACGATAGAAATTAGAGTATGCATCCTCCATTTTGCCACCCTCACCTTTCTTCACTTATAGACAGTACTGAAGCTGTCCAAAAAAAAACTGTCCAATTCATTCACTCTCACGTTTCTTTTTTCTATTTTTCTAGAGTTTCTAAAAAAAATGTGATCTTTCTCTTCCCTTACCTTCTACCTGACGGAAAAATTTTCGTCTCTGCCTTTTGCATAAGGTCTATCATTCGCCCATACTACATCAGACTCTTCTCATTTCGCCAACCTATTCGTTTTCTAGACTAGATCATCCTAAAAACAAATAGCCCGGCCGCTATGTTTTCCCACAGCACATCAAAACACCCTTCTCACCGACGCAATTGCGGACTGGAATGGCCTTCCCGGTGACACCGCAGCCATTGAAGACCCCACCAGATTTAGCGAAGTGATTCGTAAATATCGTAAATTGTCACCCATCTCTAACGCCTCACGGCACTCACGGTATTGTAAATAAATAAATAAATAAATATCAATCACGCGAATGCAGCGAATGCTATCAAAAGCACATACATGCGTGAATACATACTTAGACGTATCCACACAAGGAATAACTTGAACTTATATCGGGCACTTTACTTGGCAACCATCTTCCCATTTATTGCATTCCGAAAATATATGCATTTCAACGCGTTTGGATTTAGGAGCTTGTGTCGCCGAAAATCCGGCGTTGGCGTCGCCGTCGTCGTCAGTGGGACAAAACAATGCCATAATTGCACGCGCGCAGCAACGTATCCCACACGTGACGTCGCACGCGGCTGCGTGCGTTGCATTGTAGGATTTACCCGCTAAATTTGTCGAGAAAATGTTTCCGCCAAATTTAGCGGAGGTGTTTTGCGCCAAATTTATCGAAATATTTTCCTGTCCAATTTAGCAGGAACTTTTTCCGCCAAGTTTAGTGGGTCGATAGGATCACAACGTCACGGATACGTGTAACGTCACGTGGCCCGTGACGATACCGACTTGACCCTACACACACGCTTGCACGTCTAGGCAACGAGCACTCTTTCATTTGAGGAGGTTTTGCGAACGCGACCCAATAACGCTATCGCGTTCCAGTAGTAAAGGCGAAGCTTAAGAGTCCCCAAAGTGTTTTCAATCTGTTTAACAAAAAAACACTGCACTAAAGAACTAAGATTTTCCGCCGAGGTACACTTCACGGCAATGTTATCGCAAAAAAAAAAAAAAGCAATCGCCGTTTTTCTCTTTTTAAAATTGTTCTCAGTATTAAACAACTGTCATAAACGCTACGATAGTTGAGGAAAATGTTAATTTGGCGTACTAAAGTAAGTTGTAAAATTTAATGCCAACCCGTACCCTTTTAAATTAAAATTCGAAAAGCGTCAAAATCTTGTTCGCAATAACAGTGTCTCTTAGTGTACTTCGCCGTAGAGAGATCAATTTTAGAAGGTTAGATGATGGCGATAAACGCTCGTTTGTGGCCAAGTCTGATTCTGTCTGGTGCCGAAGTGTATGACATAAATACGCTCTGAAAGAAACGAAATTTACAATACTATTGCCGTCTTTGTACTTGCGGGGTAATATTGGCGCGCACCATCGAACATCTTGATATCAGACCGGGATAAATGACCGGAGCCTTAAGTTGCCTTGTGTGATTCTTGCTGCTCCTGAGGTTCAAAACGTCAGATGGCGCCACTGAAACAACAAAAATAGCACGCCATAGAAAGGCCAAACTTGGTACAAGCTTGGCAATCCTAGGGACCTAAGTTTTGGCCCTATTTGGGTTTGGTATACGTTTGGCTTCAAGGCGTCAGTTATACTTCGTCTTGCCTTAGCGTGGAATTAGGGTGTGAGCGTATGTTTATGCAGCCCGAACGCAGTCTCCATCAACGGGAGACTTGACTCCCAAGTTTGGATGAGCCATTTAGCGAGTGCGGTACAACCGCTATCTTGGGGTCTTTAACGTGCAACTCGTAGTAGTGATACACGACCGCACGCCGGTACGATGCTAATCCAGATCTAAACGAGCAGGGGTGGGGATTTAGCTCAGACGCCCTTGGTTCAGCAGCGCGAGCTTTCGCTCCACGTGCTCGAAGCTGGTGTGCACTAGCCCAGGGCCGTGTATGGATAGGGTTCGGTCAATGCACCAGACGCAGAAAGAGGGCTTGACATGCTCGCTTGGCCAACCAGAAGCCGAGAAGAATCCCTTAGTGGTGGTTGCGGGAAACAGTTTTAATCGTTTTAATAAGCGAGCAAGAGTTAAATGTAGTAACCCTGCATGGTTGAAAATAGGGTGCACGTGATGTTTCCATGATGATCACGCAGAAAGATGTAAGAAACAAATGTGCCACTCAACTCTGTTTTGCTCGGACAGAGTGTGACCGATCGGAAGGCAGAGTCCCGGCCCTCGGCGAATGGCGTACGGATTATGTCGATCGTTCCGCTATAGTCGCACTCTTCCACCATGATTTTGGATGACCGTGATTGAAACATCAGGTGCACCATATTTTCAATCACCGAGAGTTGCTCCGACGCACCTATTAAGTTTGTTTCTCGCGACCACCGCCAGGATATCATTTCCGGCTTCTCTTTGGCCACATTTGAATTTGTGAACACGTTCTGGAACACGCCCAGCCCACTTTCGGCCAATGGCGCCTCCCGATTTGTCTCCGATACATCCCAATGAATGGCCAAACTCTGTATATACGGCCCTGCGCCAGCCCACTGGGCCACCGATCTCCTCCAGCTTAGCATGGACTAATTGCAAAAGTTGTGCAAGCGCGAGCGGCTAGCCTTTACCGTCTTGACTGGAGCACTCGCTGCACGAGCGCTCGTGCAGCCTCCGAGACTTCGTTCAAAGCAACTAGCTCGCGCTTTTAGCATGAGCGGCTAACAATAGTCGATGCTAAAGGGAAAAGAAGTATATTGCCGGAGTACTTTTTCTTAGCGTTCCTATGGATTTTTTTCTTTTTGAGCGCCATATAATTGCCAAGTTGCCAGATATGTGTGTAAGAAGAAACAGCAATAAAGAGTAAAGCTAGCACCTCTTTTGCAATTTCAGCCCAAATATGCAAGAACCGAAGTACCAGCGGTAATGCATAACTTTGGCACATATTTGACAAATTAAGGCCAGCATACCCCGAGTCTAGCCAAAAAGGTGAAGTTTGGCTGCAACTTGGACTCTTCGGGGTTTTTAAGGCCCTAAAGTTCCTGACGAAAAAGCACACATTGGCCCGAAAAACTGCGCTATCTTGGCACTTACCTCTCCCATATCAACCCATGTGTTACCAAGAGCTGCATAACGCAGAGGTTAACACTGTTTTTATTGCTCAATTACCACTAGATTCGCATGGCGCTGTATAAAACAACATGCCTTAATTAATGTAATCCATTCGGCTTATGCAATATGTAGAACACGGGTAAAATGGAGCCCTAAAGATGGCAGCGTGGCATAGCAGTCCAAAAGTTTTTCAAATGTGTGTTTTAACGGTTTAATTGTGATATTGAACTTGCGAACATTATTTTTTTTTTGTAATTAAAAGTAATTCTTATATATTATAATTTTCAATAAAACGATCCTACATAAATATTATAAATTTACCAAAAAAACGGCCAATCTATCTGTACAACTACTTCACATTGCACGGCAGTACTGTTATTACCAATTTTCAAACTGTTAAGCAGAGTAAAACATCGTGACATTACTGAAAAAAAAAACTGTAACTGTTTTATTACAAACGGATATATTGAATTTATATCAGATTATTAAGGTGAAAACCTTATGAAAATCATTGTTCTGTCGACCTTTAAAGTCCTTGAGCGAAAACACGTCGGCGATACGAAAGGTACCACAACGTTTACGTGACCACTCAGCGGACGACTAAGCGAATTAAGATTATGACTTAGTATATTGAGAAGAATGACTCAACACATTGGGAGGGATGGCTCAGCACATTAAGAAGGATGACTCAGCACGTTAAGAGGGATGACTAATGGAGTAAATTATGTGTCTGCCTTTAATGTATCGGCGCTTGGGCTTTCGGCTTCTAGTTGTCATTAGGGATAACATCAAAGACCGTGTGAATTATTTTTATTTAAGTGACTAGTATAATAATAATGCGTTCTTTCACTAGATGAACTTCTAACCTTAACATATGAATGCATCAATTCGTCTCATCAGTAAAAATAATGTGGTTGAAATAAACACTTTATAGTATTTTTATTCTTTATTGTTTATATAATTTTCATTCATGTAAACCTTGTCGTGTTAGATATAAACCAGGTTCACTTTTTGTTTTGTAGAAAACGCCTTTTTTGTATTTTGACTTTTATGCAATAGGACATTACGTGTTTTTTTCGTCTCTTTCGCGTTTTTATTTGATTGCAGAAAAATACTTTACGTAACTTAAAGACGAAGTAGAAGGTAGAAAGAAAGCTGAGCACTTGATGTTTGACAAACGGTGAATGAAAATATAGCGGAATACCATTCTATCTACTGACAAAGCCTGGCAGATCGCCACGAGAAGCGCCGCCGAAATGGAAAAGGTGGAGCGGCAGACAGCGGATGAGAGGAGAGCCACGTGACTAGCGCCCCGCTACGGCGAGACGCCAAAACACACTTCTTCCAAGCGAACAAGTGTGTTTTGTGTCCTCGCAGCTGATAAAGCTGTGCGCTGACGTTCAGGTTCCGCGAGAAATGGTTCTTTGATGCTATCTGCTACCAGATCCTCGCGCTCCAATTCTGCGACCGGGCACTCTATGGCTCCGTAGTGGGACTGCCAGGCTTTGTGAGTGTTTTGGTTTAAGATAGAAACAAAATATCATACAAAATTTAACTGAACGTTGAGATAAAACTTAGGATGAACTAATTATTTCTTCATTTTTTTACATTATTATTGGAGTGTTTGATCCTAAATATGCTTCTTCCGGTGTTATTTTGATGTATGAAAATAGCGTATTTCGTTCAAAACATGTTGCTTGCTCCGCAGAGTGAAAAAGATTCGCGCGCACCGAAACCGTTGGCCTTTTCTGACCGCCGTCCGACGACGTTTTTGTGGGGCATTGAAGTGCCCTTTCATGGCAGATCAAGCGTTTAGTCGCCTTCCCAAGGTGTTAAGCGCAGGTCATGATTGTTGTGACGTGTCGTTGTAACAGTTGCTCGCCACCGATTTTTTCATAAAGCGGGACCGAGACAAACGTTACAAGAGCGAGCAGCATGCTTTCTTTCCTATGTTTATAACTGTGCCGTAGAGACGCTATCTCTTATGGTTTCTATGGTTTTGACTTGTGTGTTAAATATTTCACATTTCGTTTCATGTGTTCATTATCTCATCACGTGCGGGCAGGTGTGGGGACCTCGGCGTTTTATACCCCATTCACACGGCAGCGTAAAGGTACCTTTAGCTTAGGTCCCTTAGCTGAAGGTACCTGTTGTAAACGGTGTTCTTGATCACACGATAAATAAACGGAGCACTTTAAGTTGATGTCGATTGCATTCCTGCTTAACCGTGAGAGGAGCACGTGATAAACAATTATTCCTCGAAATCGGTTTGACGCGCAGTTTTTTTATCATTATTGTGTGTGAAATATCACATATAAAACCTAGATATTATTTCTGTCTGCTTTTGCGGCACTTTATGTTACGAGTGCGGAGCGCGAAGAAAAGACATCCGAACTGGATCACAGCTCACAACACACTGGTCTTTAATGTCCCACAAAGAATCCATTGCCGTCCTTCCTACACCAGTATAGAAGGCGGTGCAGGTGGCGCAAGTAGGCGGTTAACACTCCTCCCCCCCCCCCCCCCCCTAAGTGAAGTTTTATTTTTTCATGGTCCTGGAGAGTACCGCCGAACAGGTCGCTTGATTCTTGAGCTCCTCCTTAACATAGCGGGACTCTCCTCGACCAGGGCAGGGGTTGGTGATGGGCATGTTTCCCCTGATGGTGTCGGCTGCTGCTCAGGTTCGGCTTCACTTGGTGCGGTATTTTCCATCGGTAGCGGCAGCTCGGGATGCTGTTGAGGGACGACCCCTGGCTGGGGTGAAGGATGCATGGGGTTCAGACGAAGGTGATCTCCATGTCTATGCCAGGACGTTCCATCCTTCAGGGTAATTTCGGCTGAGGATGCACTCACGGGGCCCGAAACTGAAGCAGGCACCCAAGGCGGTCCGGGTCTGAAATTTCTTGCAAATACCGGCGTACCAGAATCGAGCAGTGGACCACGACGGCAACCTTGGTCGGCGTGCAACTTCTGCTTTAGTTGTTTCAGTTGGACGGTGGTCCGAAGGTTGGGGTGCATCACGTCTAATGGCGTTTTGAATTTCCTGCCCATGAGCAACTCACATGGCGCGCGACCCGTTACTTCATGCGGCGTC
Organism: Ixodes persulcatus; assembly: GCA_013358835.2. Classification (NCBI taxonomy): domain Eukaryota; kingdom Metazoa; phylum Arthropoda; class Arachnida; order Ixodida; family Ixodidae; genus Ixodes; species Ixodes persulcatus. Next base: position 55,271 of record JABSTQ010009522.1, on the reverse strand, counting down.
GTGCGATAGTGAAATAGTAATCTTGCTACCTGAGTTTTGAATTCACCAGGCGCACTCTTCTTGAGCTTGTCCTTTATAGTTTGAACTACTCTTTCTGCTGCTCCATTAGAAGCGGGGTTGTATGGTGGTACAAGCATGCGACGAATGCCATTCCGCTGCAAGAATTCAGCATACTGGCTGCTGACAAATGCTGGCCCATTATCAGAAACAATGAAGTCGGGCAGACCATGTTGCGCGAAAACGGTCCTGAACACCGATATCGTGGCCTCTGCTGAGGGTGATGGAACAGGATGCACTTCCACCCACTTGGAAAAAGCGTCTACCATAATTAGGAAGTAGTGGCCCATGAATGGGCCCCCAAAGTCGACATAGAGCCTGGACCATGGCTTCTCAGGAAAAGGCCAAGGCGTGATGGGTACGCCACGTGGAGACTTGTGATAAGCTTGACAGACATTGCAGTCTCTCACTTGATTGGCGATAGCATTATCGATGCCAGGCCACCAGACATGGCATCTGGCAATCATCTTGGTTTTTTCTACTCCAGGGTGCCCAGTATGAAGAAGTTGAAGCACTTGGGGCTGTAGGAGCGTAGGCACTACTACACGAGATCCCCACAAAAGGCAACCTTCGCGTAGGCTGAGTTCGTTGTACCTGGCAGAGAACGGACCCCAGTCTCCACCGGCAGAAAAAGGTGTTCCAGTGAGCACAGCCTGCACAACCTGCGAGAGCAGAGGATCTCTCCTTGTCATTCGAGCTACTGCAGCTGAAGGTAATACATCAGGGTAGGACTGCTCCAGCATGAACACGCCGGCTGGCGTGCTATCGGGGGCGCTGTTCGTCGGAAGAGGCAGTCTGCTGAGACCGTCGGCGTTCCCCAGCAGCCTTCCAGGTCTGTGATGAGTTTAATTGTAAGCAGTGATAGAGTGCAGGCGAGCTGGTAATTAATCGACATCTTGGAAACCTTGAGATGGGGAACGATAAAAAAACGGACGAACACAACAAAATTTCAAACGCAGCTGAATTTTATTGATATCAACACACCAATAAATAGACTTTCAGACAAATGAAAAAGAGAAAGGAAAAAAAAGAACTCAAACGCAAAACCAGACGACCAACGAGTTCGCCCCAGACAGCCCGAGCCACTCCCCGGCTCCAACATTTTCGCAAAGGGAGCCGACCTCCCGAACAACAACAACCCGAAGGTCGACACACACCGCGACCTCCAAAACGCTAAACCCTAATCTTGATTTCCTACTTCCAAGCAAACGCTTCCCGATTTTCTTCCCCCACTCCCCCCCCCCCTCCAAGTTTGCAAAGCCCCCCTCACACAAGCAAAAACTCTTTCATCCGATCACCAATAACCAAGGACGGCTGGCTCACACAATTCCTCCGCTCGCGAATGCACAAGGTCTCCTTAATTAACCTTCTAAACAATTCTTTTTCGTTACAGAGAACGGAAGTTTCTTTTTCACCCCAAAGAGGGGAGCAATTATTACAAGAACCAACATGATTTGCCAACTCCGAACTCTGGGCCCTATTCCTTACATTTCTTTTATGTTCCGCAAGACGGTCATTCAAACAACGCCCTGTCTGACCGACATAACACAATCCGCAGTCAAAGGGGATCTTGTATACCACCTCTGCGACACAGGAGACCGAGGGATCTCTGTGTTTTTTCCCGCAACATCCCTCACGTCTGAAGGTAAACGGGGTCAGCCTGTCTAAACGAAAGTCCGTCTTAAAAACCACATTAACGTTAAATTTTGCACCCAAAGCTTTTAAGCTATGAGAAAAGCCATGAAAATAAGGAACCACAGTTCTGTGGAGTTCGACAGCTGGAACTCTCTTCGGCTCGCAAGCTTTCGTTCCTTGTGGGCTGCCAAGAAAAGAGAGGTCTTGAAGAAACAAGACTCGACGAAGAAAAGGTCAGCTTTATCGGCTTCTGTGGAACGTTTTTTCAATCCTGAAAGTGTTGTAGTGTCTCAGAGTTCTCAAGCAATTTTAAACGAAGGTCCAAAGTTTTGCCTAGATGTGAAACCCTCACGGTTTGATTTGTGCTCAACTGTGCATGCTATTAGTACCAAAATTTGTACCCCGGAGGATAGAACCACTTTTGTAAATCAATCCTTGAGCAAGCTGAGTGTTCTGGTGGATTCGTCTTTCCCGGTTGAACAAAGAAATTTCAGGAGAGTGTCGGCTTTGAAAAGGGAGTTGAGAGATAATTCTTTGACTCTGCTCCAGACTGACAAGAGTGGCTTGTTTGCAGTGCTCCCGGATGGTATTTTCAATGAGAAAGCTTTGGTGGCTGTTTCTGAGTTATTTGTGAAGAGTGACGAAAATGTTGCGATTTTAAAACGGGATGTGTGTAAGATTTTGGTGGAGGAGGAGTTCACGGCCACGCTAAACAGAGTAAGGGGCGCTTCACGCTCGCCTTTCGGCTTAAAGTTTTTGGTAAAAGATCATAAAGTAGATTTCCCCTTCCGGGTGGTAATTAACGAAAATGGGTCTTGGCAAAAGTCGCTTGCGGTTTTCATTCAGGGATGTTTGAGTCATGTTAGTCTAGAGGGCAGTATTGCCCTTAGAAACTCGGAGGCACTAATCGAGGGTATTTCTCCCCTGCATCGGAGCCTGTGCACGTTGATGTCCTTGGACATCAAAGATTTATACTATTCTTTAAATAGCGTGTTGTTGCTCGAAAGGGTTAGGGAGCTTCTAGAAAAAAATTTAGTCTCATTTCAGGCCAAAGCGGGTATCTCGGTAGATGCGCTAATGGAACTTCTGACGTGCTATCTGAAGGCAACAGTGCTTAACTTTAATGGTGACTGTTATATACAGCGGAAAGGTGTGTGCATTGGTTCGGCGGTGGCTCCGGTGTTGACCGAGTTTTATCTTAACACTCTGGACAAGAAAATAACAGATTTTGTAGGCTCTTTGGGTGTTGAAGGGGTTTTTTGTTCGGAGGTTTGTTGATGACATCTTGGTTTGTGCTCCGAATCAGCTTTCCGCTACTGAGATCTTTGACTTTATTTTGACCGCTGCACCGGAATTGAAATTCACCTCTGAGTCAGCGAAAGACGGGAAGTTGCAGTTTTTGGACTTGCAACTATTGAACAAAAAGGGTCTTTGTTGGTCTTATGGGAGGGAAACCGTGAATAAAGTACTTTCTAGATGGAGTGCTCATTCTAAACTTGTTAAAGGGGGGGGGGGGGGTGAGATCACTAATTGGCAGTGCACTGACGAAATCTTGTTTTCATTGTGTCGGGAACGCTTTCGGCGTTCAAATTAAACGTCTACTGTCGGCGGGTTATAGTTTAGATTTTATCGTTTCTAGTGCACGTAGACTGCTTGTACGTGCTTCGGTGACCGCTGAGAGGGTTCAAGGTGGAACCTTTGCTGTGGTTCCTTATTTTCATGGTTTTTCTCATAGCTTAAAAGCTTTAGGTGCAGAATTTAACGTTAATGTGGTTTTTAAGACGGACTTTCGTTTAGACAGGCTGACCCCGTTTACCTTCAGACGTGAGGAATGTTGCGGGAAAAAACACAGAGATCCCTCGGACTCTTGTGTCCCAGAGGTGGTATACTAGATCCCCTTTGACTGCGGATTGTGTTATGTCGGTCAGACAGGGCGTTGTTGGAATGACCGTCTTGCGGAACATAAAAGGAATGTAAGGAATAGGGCCCAGAGTTCGGAGTTGGCAAATCATGTTGGTTCTTGTAATAATTGCTCCCCTCTTTGGGGTGAAACTTCCGTTCTCTGTAACGAAAAAGAATTGTTTAGAAGGTTAATTAAGAAGACCTTGTGCATTCGCGAGCGGGGGAATTGTGTGAGCCAGCCGTCCTTGGTTATTGGTGATTGGATGAAAGAGTTTTTGCTTGTGTGAGGGGGGCTTTGCAAACTTGGAGGGGGGGGGGGGAGTGGGGGAAGAAAATCGGGAAGCGTTTGCTTGGAAGTAGGAAATGAAGATTAGGGTTTAGCGTTTTGGAGGTCGCGGTGTGTGTCGACCTTCGGGTTGTTGTTGTTCGGGAGGTCGGCTCCCTTTGCGAAAGTGTTGGAGCCGGGGAGTGGCTCGGGCTGTCTGGGGCGAACTCGTTGGTCGTCTGGTTTTGCGTTTGAGTTCTTTTTTTCCCTTTCTCTTTTTCATTTGTCTGAAAGTCTATTTATTGGTGTGTTGATATCAATAAAATTCAGCTGCGTTTGAGATTTTGTTGTGTTCGTCTGTTTTTTTATTGTTCCCCATGTCAGGATTTCCAAGATGTCGATGAGTTTAAACTGGTATCATGAAAGGGTCAAAGCCCACCTTGTTACTCGGGGAGAGGCTTGGCTTGGTACGCCTCGATCGGAGTTCAGCAGTCCGAGTAAATGCTTGTGGTCGGTCACCCCAGTGAATTTGCTCCCCCACAGGTATTGGTGAAACTTGCTTACGCCGAAAACCAAAGCAAGAGCTTCTCTGTCACTTCCGGCTTCTCAGCCGGAAGTAAACGCCGTGACGCAAGTGCCACTGGTTGCTCTCTTCCATCACTCTCGATGTGCGCCAGCACAGCACCAACACCGTACGGTGAAGCGTCGCAGCTGAGTAGAAGCTCTTTTTTGGAGTCGTAATACACCAGAACCGGTGCTCTTGTCAAGAGCCTTTTCCTTTCACAAAGGCTTGCTCTTGCTCCTTCTGCCACGTCCACCTCTTGCCCTTCACGAGCAGCAGATGCAGGGGACGAAGCGTTGATGAAAGATTTGGCAAGAAACGTCTGTAAAAGTTAATCAAGCCAAGGTAACTTTGAAGTTCCTTCGCGTTACGAGGAGCAGGGGCGTTGACAATGGCATCCACCTTTTTTGGGGTTTGGAGCCAGTCCGTGGTTGTTGATGACGTGGCCTAGGTACTCCACTTCAGGTGCAAAAAACTCGCATTTCTCCAGCTTCACCTTGAGATCGGCATCCTGAAGTCGCTGAAGAACGCTCTTGAGGTTCTTCAAGTGGTCCTGATCATCAACACCCGTGACAATGATGTCGTCAAAGTAAACGGCTACGCTTGGTAAGCCTCGGAAAAGATTCTCCATTTCGCGCTGGAATATTGCTGGGGCCGAAGATACTCCGAACGGGAGCCTTGTGTACTGGAAAAGACCCATGTGGGTGTTGATTGTCACGAACTTACGGCACTCTTGGTCCAGGGGAACTTGCTGATATGCATCCCGCAAATCCAGCTTCGTGAACTTGTCTCCCCCTGAGAGCGCAGCCCACAGTTCTTCAACACGCGGAACAGGGTAGGTTTCCAAACGTGACACGGGATTCACTGTCACTTTAAAGTCTCCGCATATGCGCACCCTGCCATCCTTCTTTAAGACAGGAACAATGGGGGCTGCCCAGTCCGAAGTTTTGACAGGCTCGATCACCCCCTCCCGTTGCAATCTCTGGAGTTCCTGGGTGACTCCATCGCGTAGTGCAAATGGAAGAGGTCGGGGCTTGCAGAACTTTGGTGGAGCATTTGCGGGCACAAGAATTTTCGCAGAAATTCCCTTGAATGTGCCTAAGCCTTCTTCGAAGACTCCAGAGAATTGACTAATAAGAGTCCCGGCATCAGTGAGCTTGTTCACATTTTTGAGTCCCTCGAAGCTCAGGCCCAGAGCGCGAAACCAGTTCCGGCCAAGCAACGTTGGTGAGGGTCCGGTGGTAATGAATAGTGGAAGAACTTTCTCATGACCTTTGTACTTAACATGAACGTTTGCTTTGCCTTTGACTTGCACAAGGTCTCCAGAAAATCCCCGCAAACGAACGTTTGAAGGTTCGGGACTCACATTGGGACATGCAGCGTGAAACTTGTCTGCAGACATCACCGAGACGCCTGCTCCGGTGTCTAGCTCCATGGAAAGAGGTTTGCCGAAGACTTCAACGGAGATCAGAAAGGGTGGTACCGTGGACGATCCACTTAGGTGCCCCATGTCATAAGTCGTCGCTTGCGAGAATTGACTTGAATCTTCAGAAGTGTCAACGTCGTTGTGGACTGTGTTCATCAGAGCCGACGGCGTTGATCTTTGCCGACCTCGACGAGGCGCCCACGAAGCCTTTGATTTAGCGGATTCTCGTTCTTCCTTGAGTTGCACACCGCCAACAGGTGACCTTTCTTCTGACAGTAATGGCACGTCGAAACAATGTGTCTGCATTGAGGTGCCAGGTGGCTTCTGTTTCCGCAGCGATAACAGCTGGTATCTTGGGCTGGGTCTCCAACCTTGTGTGTAGACAGAATGCTTGCACCAGCTTGGCAGAGTTCGCCGGCATCCTTCTTCGCAGATTCCATTGCGAGCGCAGTTCGAACGGCAATTTCGAAGGTGAGGTCCGGCAGCTCGAGAAGCCGGGTCTGAATCGTAGCGTTGTTGATGCCACACACGATTCTGTCGCGTAGCATGTTTTCGAGTTCGGTTCCGTAATCACAATGCTCTGATAAGCATTTCAGCGCTGCAATGAAATCGCTGATTGATTCCGCTTCAGAACGTACTCGGGTGTTGAAGCGAAAACGCTGAACAACGGCTGAAGGTGAAGGAGCGTAATGCTCCCCGAGTACAGCCAGAATCTCGGTGAGTGACTTGTCCTGTGGAGTCAGGGGCTTCACCAGGGGCCCTAATCTGGACACTTGGCGAAAAAGTCGGCGAGAAATCTGGCGACTTTGATTGGCCGGCGCCAAGGTCAAGTGCGGCGTTGGCCAATGACGGCCGCCAGATTTCTCGCCGAGTTTCTCGCCAAGTGTCCAGATTAGGGCCCCAGGTTCCGAAGTAAGGTGTACGTCCTTTGGCCGCAGCAGCGCAAGAAAATCGACTTCTTTTTCGCAGCAGCGACGTCGTTGGCGTTGAAAAATTCATGAAGTCGTTCCACGTAGGCAGGCCACTCATCGCCTCACCCCTCGAAGGCTTCAATCCGGCCGAACGTTGGCATTCTTTTTCTTCTCTTCCTCGTCGCCAATTGTTACGGGTGCGGAGCGTGAAGAAAAGACATCCGAACTGGATGACAGCTCACAACACACTGGTCTTTAATGTCCCACAAAGAATCCATTGCCGTCCTTCCTACACCAGTATAGAAGGCGGTGCAGGTGGCGCTAGTAGGCGGTTAACACTTTATTTTTTTCTCTTTGTCTAAGGCCGCACCTAAATCAGTCTTGCTTTAAAACGTCCGGCCCGTCTGGCCACACTGGCCCTAAATCATCTGCGTTTACGAGCTTCCATTGCGAGGTGGGCGACCTTTTTGTGTTTAGCAGCTCCATTTTCCAGCAAAGTTCTCACTGAAGTAGCTAAATTGTGTCCGGCAGAAACGAACCATGACGGAGTCTCACGGTTACGCCAGTCACGCGATCGAAAGGGATGGACGACGACGAAGATAAAGGGTCTTGGGCGAAAGAGTCGGGCGACTCGTCTACAACCGTGAAAAAGAGCTCGCACTGGTCCATCGTGTTCGGGTTCGTAGCAGACATTGTTTTCCAAGTGCCGCCGCTGCTACCTGCTAGCTAGAGTATGCGTTCCTCGATAATGTATTATTCCATCACATTTGTGTTGACAATCATTTCATAATTTGTTACTTATATATATTCAATTTGTTGTAATGCATAATATATTGTTATATATCTGTGATATTTATTTTGAGTTCGTGGGTCTGAGGCTACTCCCTGTAGCTGTAAAGGGAGCTTGGCGAGCTCCGTTTAACAGAGGAACTCCCTTAGCGAAAGGGACCCTTATGCGCCGAATGATCACGATCTCCAGCTCCCTTTACGACAGGTACCTGGGCTAAAGGTACCTTTACGCTGCCGTGTGATTTGGGTATTGCTTCTGGCGAAAAGTGGTGTCTGTGCGCGCGTGCGTGTGTGTGCCGCGGTGTTCACAAAGGAATGTATTCGGAATTTTGAACTGGAGCTCACGGAGAGGGAGTATTTCACCTAGGGAGATGAGAGTGCAACAGGGGATTGATCCACGAGAAGAAAAAGGGCAATTGTCCAAGAAAAGCCAAAGGCAGAACGTCGAGAGAGGACTGAAAGGAATGCGAAGAACAACTGGTGAACTCTGAACGAACAACGGCACAAGAGGAGTCGCTGGAAAGACAAAGGACTTTAACGACGAGACTGCCCAGAAGCCCTTGACAAAACTGCTCGGATCGACGAGAGAGGTGACTCAGGATTAGTGTTGTAGGCGTTACGTAATAAATGTATAACGATATACGTTACTCGTTATTTTCGAATAAAAGATAATGCGTTAACGAACTACGTTACCACAAAATAAAAAGACGCGTTACTTTTACCGATAAAAAGTAATGCACGTTACTTTTTACTTATAAGTAAACGGTAACAGCGTTTTTTCGGCGACAGCGTTTTTTCACATTGGGGGTGGGCGTTGAGGTTTCTCTAAAGTGGGTCTTTTCGCGTGGGGAATCGACAGGCAATATTTTGAAAGTGAGTGGAATGAATGAAATAATTAATGACTTGGGCGCATACACTTCGTTTCAGCTTAAGTCCGCGCACAGCCGGCTCTACGAGCCAATGGACCCCTTTTATAAAGTGTGCCCTCTGTTGGAATCTGTGGAATCTTTGCACCATGACGGACACAAAAATCACCGCCAACGTTGGAACCTTAGAAACTCTACTAATGACACTTCATTTCTAGTTATGTAGCTTTAGAAACTCACATTTTGTGGTGTCGCATGTTCGGCCATTGTGCAGGTTTTCAGACCTTTAGCAATGAGCACGTGTCTTTCGAAAATAATCTATGGGACAAATCAAGCAGTTTCAAATGCGCAAGTAACTGGGCCCCTTTTATTTATTGGTTCAGCGTTGACAGAACACATACAGAAACATGTCAAACACAATTCTGTCGCTCTTTTGACGCTGTCTGATTGATCCCATCAGCTCGTAGCGTCGGCTGTGTCTTCACTTACGGTAAAACAAAGTATAGATACACAAAAGAAATGAAAGTTGACTTATTTCAGGTCGTAGGAAGTAACAAGTGACGTACCTGCGTTACCCGTTACTTAAAAAAAGTAATGTGCCTTTGTTACCTGTTACTCGAAATTCGTAATGTAAGTATTTTACCTGTCACTTAAAATACGTGCGTTACAAGTTAGTTAGAATATGTAACGAATGTATGCTACTCGTTTCTTGAAATACATAACTTAAATAGGCTATTCGTTACTTGAAGAAGTAGAGTCAGTACGTTACCGGTTACTTGACATAACTACGTAAGCATGTTATATTTTATTTAATTATCGATACTGTTAGCCCATCACAGGGCTTTTAGAGGTTTTGAATATATAATAATAAAAAAAATCCGGAATGAAAACATATTCATATTTCTACGTCATGCGAAGAAACGAAGACTAAAGCCGTACAGTCGACTCGTGTTTAAAAGATCATGCCGGCAAGTGGCGAAAAAACGCGGAAGTGTTTAATGACTTGCACAAAGTAAAAGGCTTTCAATGTTCTTAAGGAATGCGACATACCATGTTGGAAACACAGTGGAATTCGAGTCTGTTCCATTCCCTGGTGGCTTTAAAAAACACAGTTGAAGTAATCATTTCTAAGTGAATATTCTCTTTTACATAAACAAGGCCGAGGCCTTGAGGTTTTCTCTCTAACGGCTCATTCACACTGGAAGCAGATCCGCGTTCGCAAAGCGGCTGCGAACGCGGTTGTATAAAGATCCAGTACAATTGCACACGAACTTGATGTCATCGAGTGCGCGTGCAATTGTACTGGAACTTTATACAACCGCGTTCGCAACCGCTTTGCGAACGCGGATCCGCTTCCAGTGTGAATGAGTGGTAAGAACGTAGAAAACTTTGGAGAATTAAAGCAACGTACTTACGTTACTTGAAACAAGTAACGTAAATACGTTGTCTGTTATCTGAAATGGGTGACGTAAGTACGTTGCCCGTTGCTTGAAATAAGTACCGCAAGTATGTTACCCGTTACTTCATATAAGTAACGCAAGTACGTTAACTGTTGCTCAAAATAAATAACTTAAGTATGTTAGCCGTTTAATGAAATACGTCTCATACATTTTAAGAGGTAAGGATTATTTTACTATTTCCCGTCAAAAATAACTCCATACCGGTTGCGCCACTACTTGTAACGCGTCACCGCAACCACCTCTCAGGACTGACTTTGAATGAGAATCAACAACTTTTGGAACTTTAGTAAAGTTAACAGAGCTGTGTGTGTCATCTTCCATTTATTTTATTTGAACCCTTGTCTTTGTTACTTAACCAGTAGTTTTGTAGCGTTTTTTAACGGAGTTTACAAGTGTTAGTTAGCAACGTTTTTGCGCTGTTGAGCATAAAATGTGTTTTTGCAAACCGTATTCCTAAGTTGGCTCCCTGGACGACAAATCCCGCCAAAGGGTTTGGACTTTCCCACCTCGAATGTTGTATTACATAATGATACCTAACTAGATCACCTGCGTTCTTCTTCTTGCGAAAGTTTGATATTTGTGACATATGTTATTTGTGGTAATGATGAACGGCAGACCTGTCCAATAAGGATCGGTAAAATACATATATAGGCAATTTTTTTATTTGTGAAAATAGCTTCTTACACCTCTATAAGAGAAATACAACTTTACTGTAAACTCTGAGCTCGGTAAAAGGGGTATCTTTAGGAGAAGGATAGAAATCTGTGATTAGCATAGTATTGCCATATATGGAGGAATCCAGGAAGAGGCTAGTAAATCCCAATTTATCCCAAACGAAAATTCATTCCATGGTCACTTTAATATAAAGCACAGATGTGCCGGTGACGTTGACGTGAGTTTTTGTGACGTAACATAATGGAACCAAACGGGATTGGGCAAGCCAGCCTTAATGAAACGCGTTCGCAATTGGCCGGGCTCAGAGAGGAGCGGTAACTAAAAACGATCTACAAAACCTTTCTGCTTGTAGTCGGTAATAGCATATACGTATAGAGCTATCTAGTCACTGCCTTTTAGTTACAATGCTTGTGCCCAAGTGGTTCAGATTCATTCAAGACCCACGCGGCAGGTGAATCCGTTATTTATAAAGTAGGGAATTAGCGTTCATAAGTCGTCGGTTCTAAGAGAATACGAAACGAGTGATTTCAAGATTTTCTTTTAAAGTAACTCATCAATTGAACGAGCGCACGCGCAAGGACTGATCTTAGATGTGCGAAGCCAAAGACGTGCGCGAGCCTCGTACTTACATCGTAGCTAAAGTAGGTGATGTAAGATACATATAGGTTATGGCACACAACACAGCAAATTCTGAGCCGCGATCGAAAAGATAAAGTCCTATTGGCACGCGCCCGAGTAGCCTTAGCTGGAAGCGTCTTTGACGGCGCAACTCGGGGAAAAATAATACAAAAATGTCTCGTACCATAGCCTTTTCTATACTCACAAACCCTGGCAGTTTGAAGACGGAGCCATAGAGTGCCCTGTCGCAGATTTGGAGCGCGAGAATCTGGTAGCACAGAGCATCAAAGAGCCACTTCTCGGGGAACCTGGCCGTCAGCTCACAGTTTTTGCAGCGCCGAGGACCCAAAACGCACTTCGCCAACAGGAAAAAAAAAAATAGTGTGTTTCGGCGTCTCGCCGCAGCGGGGCGCAGTCACTTGGCTCTCCTCTCATCCGTTCTCTTCCGCTCCGCATTTTCCATTTCGGCGGACGCTTCTCGTGGCGATCTGCTATACACCTTTTTCGTTTAGCCTCGGACCCAGCCACGTTGTCCCCATATCCGGTATGCGTTCCGAAAAAAAAAACAAGAGATTACAACACCGAACAAGTAAAAAAGTATAGAGAGTTCATAACAAGAACGATTTACGGTTGCAATTAAAATGTTAGGACGTTCTACTGTCGAGGCGAGAAGAAAGCGATGTTTTCACGCATACCGGTAGTGCCAGAATAGAAGATGGCGGCGCCCAGGTAGAAAAGGTGTCTCAAACCAGTCAGTAACTGACGTACCCTCGACCTGGTGCATTTTTGGATTGCCCGCTGACACAGGGTACGCAACCGCCAAGGGTATGGGCGAAAAGGCTTAAAAACGGACGTCGTGCATGAGTTAGTTCCGAGTAATCCTTTTTACCGTGCTGCAATTTCCGAAAATCTACGGTTGTCTGGCTACCACTGCGTGGTCGTCCGATGGATAAATAATTTTAAAAAGCATAAGAGCAATAGCAGAAAGTTTGCCATAAGTACAAGAAGCTGCAGCGCGAGTGTGGCTGCAATGTTATCGAGCTTCGCATTTTCCCCAAGAATCCGTATTTATGAAGTCAGTCGATTGCGAGCTTGAATCGCGAGAGATTCGTATCAGACTCAACGTCACGTTTAAGCTCACGACCACTTCGTTTACGACAAGAGGACCGATTTTAATTCCCGGTGCAGGTGGTCTAATTAGGTTGTCACTGCAAGCCCCATGGTATGTGAAATTTATGATAGCTCCACCATTCAAGATGGAGCTATCAAATGCCGAGAGCTTACCTGCATAAACTACATTAAACGGCTAATATATTCTTTCGTTGTGGAAACTCAATCAAAACACTCCACCGTCTTCGTCGTCGTTCTCTCGAGGAGGCAAGGTGATGGCCGGTGAGTAGCCAGCTGGATTCAACCGGACAGGCTCCAATCAAGTTATTGCAGCCCACCATAGCCAAGTCTAGCCAAGTTCCCCCCATACCCACACCGTTGCCTACAGATAGCTGTGCTGCCAGAACTAGCCGGTATTTCTTTTTCTAAGCCGCTAGACGGCGTCGTCGGCGCCGCAATTCTCAAGATGGCGGCGCTGTTAAACAAAAGGTCTAGTCGCGCACACTTTCCGCACGTAGTATCTGCTCTGACATTAGCGGAGGCTGACTTGAACTAGGTATAATTAGGGTGCCTCAATGTCCTTCTGTTTAGGGTGACGCCACCCTTTGTAGTACCCGACGCCGACAGCACGCGCTCACGGCTAAAATACAAAGAAATTGACGAAAACAAAATGTCGCCATAGCACAGTCAACGCCACAAACGCGTGCTGGGACACGCTCTTTCACGCGCTTCTGAACAAAACAAAAAAATAAACGTGTGGGACAAAATGGCGAGATGTCTTCTCCCTAAGCAAAGCGCACATGAAGGCACCCTAACTTAAACACCGAGCAAAAAATAACACCGCTTCAACAAGTTCATAAAACTGTTATTACCGCCATCGAGACACGTCAGGAGGATCAATGACGAAGCAGTGCCTAAGCAACACGTGTAGCGAAAGTGACAAGTTCCACAAGACGTGGGGCACCCAGACACCGTCTTTAAAAACAAGCATGTTTCTCTTAAGGGGGATTTTTTCGCCAGCCACTCAATGGGCTAATCCCGATACACAACCCTACACTTCAGGTATGCACCAGATTATTGATTATTTTTTAGTTTCATTATAAAGATGTAATAAAGGTCGTACGACCCTTAAAGTCTCCCCTGAGACCAGTGGCGAAATTTAATAAAATTTAGAATTATGGCAATTTCACTGTTTTAAACGCATATTGAGGAAATTCTAAAATTAAAATTACTTATATTGTAAAGGCGACAAAACGCATGGTAGGATGTACTATAGATGTCTTCTATCATAAGTATAAGACACTTACAGGAAGCTTAAATGTCGTGGCATTTGCGTATTTGTTTAACTAAATTTGACAGCGCCGTTTTCGCTAGATTTAATTTCAGTGGGTTCAATGAGATGGCGACCCCAGTACCAAATGCTTCAAGCCAGTGCATTTGTTTTTGTTGCTGCTGTTTTCACGAGCTTGCACGTACTGAGAGTCGCGGCACGAGTCCTTTGCGTGACGCGGCCAAGATCAGTTTTACCGTTTTGCCGGAGAATGGTCTGTGTGAGATTTCTGTCTGCTGCACCACACAAACAAATAGGACCAATGAGAGGCGAAGCATGTATGACGTAGTGATGCCATGGCAACGTGCTGTGTCTCGCTGATGTGCGACAAGCATCCACTTTCCATGTTAGTAATTTAGAGTGACAGCGGCCGATGCAGCAGCCGATGCCACAGAAGCGCCACGCTTTTCCCGGTGCCGCCTCTCACCGCGATTGGTCACACGCTGTACCATAGCAACGCGCCGATCTGGCTCGGATCCCATAGTAACCGAGTGACGACTCGTCACGAGGCCCCGCAAGAGCCGTTATGTCACCGGTAAGAAGGCAGCGCCCAGAGCTCGTGGATGCAAGCTTGTATGGTGCGTGGAGTCATCATGTACCGCTGCTTGACGACAATTTCGGGTTTCTTCGTGCTCTCTGACGCAGGTATAACGTGAAGATCTGGAAGAATGCAACTTCAAACCCTTTTTGTGCAGGATCGTTCTCGATATTCGCACCTGCGCGACAGCATCAGTCATATCACCGTAACGGTGCTCGGATTCCCGGATGTGTTCAAGGATCGATAAGACTTTTAGCATGAAGTACTCGCATACTCCTAGCTTTGTTTGAACGTTGGAATGTCTGCGAATCGATGCGAAATGTATGCGTCGCATGTTGGGCCTTGGGGAAGTTGCTTCAGCCCCAGGTAACCGCATAATCACAGCAACGTTTAGCGAGGAAGCTCTGTGGAAGAGCCTGCTCCCGGCTGAGGGACGAGTTTTAGCGCCGCCTGGTGAGAGGCGTTCTCACTAGGCGGTACGAAAACTCGGTCCTCCTACCTAAATCGATCTACCTCGTCGTTTTCTTCTATTATCCGTGGGTGCGTGTCAGCTGATCGCGCTTTCTGGTTTCAAGCGCGTTCACGCTGTAAAATGTTTTTCCCTGTGTAAAGGATACTGAAGGAGTTCAAATCGTTGATTAGTTTGCTTTTTTTTTTAGTTTGCGCAGCCAACACCAGGCGGTAATGGCTGCGCCCGCGCGCCACCAACACCGTAGATTCGAACACAACCTGGTACAGCACAGAAACAGGCGAAAAAAAAAAAAACGAGTTCCAGGCCCTGCCCCGAAGCGCCGCTGAAACTGGGCCCTCCGGAGGTACACTCTACCGGAGGTGCGTGCTGAAATGTTTCCAGATGGAGTGGTAGTAAGTATAGTGTAGGTTGGCGTGGGGGGGGGGGGGGGGGGGCGGTGGTAAAGACTCCAACTGATATGGCCGACGCGAACCTGCTGAACGGCGTTGGAGTATTTGGTATTTCCGAAACGGGGGTATATTGTCACGATTGACAATTGATGAGGCGATAATAACTGAAGGAAACTAAACGTTTAATGGGGCGAACTTGTGCCCAAAAATAAAAAAGGGAACAAAAGAAAACAGCAGAGCGTCGCAGGCGTCGATGTCGGCTGAAACCGCAGGATCGAGCGCTGGGGCGAGAATGACTGCAGATCGCCACGTGGAGCCCCTTATGTACGCGTGTTGACTTCTGGAACAATCGGCCTAGAACGTTCGACGACTAGAAAATTCAGGAACTCGATCAGACGAGAATGATCTCGCACTCACGAGAACGTAATGTTGAAAGAATAAATAAAAGACATTCCACTGACTGGAATCGAACCTTGACTTTCCGCGCGACAGTCAAGCGCGGTAACCACTCGGCCACGCACGCGGTCGCTCGCCGACGCGCGTGGCATTACTCCCCCCTTTAAAAAGGCATCGTCTCGATGCCACGTGAAAGGCAACAAAACAGAACAAGACAAACAAAATAATGAGAAAAAACGGAGGATGGCAAAACGCAATCCTATCGAGCATTGCACAAGATCACAGTTCGCAGTCTTATCGCGCGTAGTACGGCTTGAGGCGCACGACGTGGACGACTTCCGGACGTGGAGGGCGCCGTGATGAAGTCCGTGCTCCGTCGGGCATCACCTCGTAGTTCAGATACCCGAGTCGACGAAGCACCTTGTAGGGTCCGAAATACCGTTTTAGAAGCTTCTCGCTGAGACCACGCCGGCGAATCGGTGTCCAGACCCATACTCTGTCTCCGTGCTGGAAGTGGACGTCTCGACGACGAAGGTTGTAGCGGCCAGTGTTGACACGTTGCTAGGCTTTAATCCGGTGTCTGGCGAGCTGACGGACTTCTTCTGCCCTTTGGGCAACCACCTGGGCGTCGTCGTTTCCGTCGACAGCCGGTTCATGGGGTAACATCGCGTCCAGCATTGTCGTTACTTTGCGACCATGAACCAGTTCGAAGGGTGTCACCCCGGTGGTCTCTTCCACGGCCTTGTTGTAGGCAAATGTGACGTACGGCAACACCTCGTTCCATGTCTTGTGCTCCACGTCGACGTACATAGATATCATGTCGGCGATGGTCTTGTTGAGTCTCTCCGTCAGCCCGTTGGTCTGCGGGTGGTATGCAGTTGTTCGCCGATGGCTGGTGTGGACTGAGACGAAGGATTTCTTGCGTCAGCTGGGCCATGAACGATGATCCTCGGTCTGAGATCAGAACTTCGGGAGCGCCGTGCCGGAGGACGATGGACTCGATAAAAAACTTGGCGACTTCCACAGCAGTCCCTGCAGGAAGGGCTTTCGTTTCAGCGTACCGCGTGAGATAATCTGTGGCGACGATATTCAATCTGTTTGCTTGCGTCGATGGTGGGAAAGAACCGAGTAGATCCATTCCGATCTGCTGGAATGGTGCGCTCGGGGGAGCAATCGGCTGCAGGAGACCTGCCGGCTACGTCGGCGGTTTCTTGCATCGCTGGCATTCGTGACACGACCGTGTGTAGAAGTGAACGGTCTTCGGCAGCTTGGGCCAGTTATACATTTCACGAATTCGGGCCAGCGTACGGCTGTAACCAAGGTGTCCGGACGTCGGGTCGTCGTGGCAGGCTTGGAAGATCTCCGCTCTAAGGTCGGTAGGGATTACCAGCAGCCACGGCGTGCTGTTGTCTCCGAAGTACTCCTTGTAAAGTACACCTTGTCGGAGGACGAAAGTCGGCAGGGCTCTCGCGAAGACACGGGGGACAGTAGCCCCTCGTCCTTCGAGGTTCTCGATTAGCGCGCGCCACTCAGGATCGTCTCTTTGACGTCGCGCCATGTCGTCTGCGTTCACTGCGCCTAGGAAGCACTCGTCGTCATCGTCGTCGCTGCTACCGGGAGATGTCTCGACAGGGGCTCTGGACAGGCAGTCGGCGTCGCTGTGCTTGCGGCCCGACTTGTAGACCACAGTCATGTTGAACTCCTGCAGTCGGAGACTCCATCGAGCGAGACGTCCTGACGGGTCCTTTATGTTCGCAAGCCACCAGAGCGAGTGATGGTCCGTGACAACGCGGAAAGGGCTCCCGTACAAGTACGGGTGAAACTTCGCGATTGCCCAGACGACCGCAAGACATTCCTTTTCAGTCGTGGAGTAATTTCTCTCCGCTTTGGACAGTGTTCGACTTGCGTAGGCGATGACTCGCTCGGTGCCTTCTTGCACTTGAACCAGTACCGCGCCAAGTCCTTCGTTACTTGCGTCCGTATGAATCTCGGTTTCCGCGTCTTGATCGAAGTGTCCAAGAACAGGAGGAGTCTGGAGCCGTTGCTTCAACCCGTCGAATGCGTCCTGCTGCTCCTCGGCCCATTCGAACTTCTCGGCATCCTTCGTGAGTTTAGTGAGTGGTGCGGAAATCCTTGCGAAATCCCGAACGAAGCGTCAATAGTAGGCGCAAAGACCAAGAAATCTTCGCACAGCCTTCTTGTCTGTGGGCGCTGGAAATGCCGTGACGGCGCGAGTCTTCTCGGGGTTTGGACGGACGCCTTCGTTACTAACCACGTGACGTAGGAATTTCAGTTCGTCATAGGCGAACCGGCACTTTGACGGCTTGAGGGTGAGTCCGGCGGTCTTTATGGCTAGGAGAACAGCTCGGAGTCGTCGCAAGTGCTCGTCGAAGTCACTTGAAAACACTACGACGTCGTCAAGGTAGACGAGACAGCTCTGCCACTTCAGTCCTGCCAGTACAGTGTCCATGACACGCTGGAAAGTTGCTGGCGCCGTGCATAGTCCGAAGGGCATCACCTTGAACTCGTACAGTCCATCCGGCGTGACGAAAGCTGTCTTCTCTCGGTCCCGTTCGTCGACTTCGATCTGACAGTAGCCGCTCTTGAGGTCCATCGATGAAAAGTATCGAGAAGTCGCAGTCGATCTAACGTGTCGTCGATGCGGGGGAGTGGATAGACGTCTTTCTTCGTCACCGCGTTCAGCTGCCGGCAGTCCACGCAGAACCTAAGCGTTCCGTCCTTCTTAACCAGCACGACTGGAGAGGCCCAAGGACTGCTTGAAGGCTGGATTATGTCGTCGTTCAGCATTTCTTGCACTTGCTCTTGGATGACCTTCCTTTCTTGTAGAGAGACTCGGTACGGCGATCGGTGCACAGGGAGCGCGTCGTCTTTGGTAACGATGCGATGTTTCGCAACGGTGGTTTGGCGCACCCTCGAAGACGTCGCGAAGCAGTCGCTGTATTTGGCGAGGAGGTTACTCAGCTGCCGTCGTTTTGAGCCTGGAAGCTTGGGGTCAATGTCGAGCTGCGCTGGCGGCGTAATGTCTTGCTGAGGTAGGGATGATTCTTCAGCAATCGCGGCGATTTCGGCGGAGTTCCGAAGTTCCTCGACGTGGCCTAGAGCGGCACCTTTCGTGAGGTGTAGCGTTTCTTGTCGAAAGTTCGTCACGAGGACCACGGTGCGCCCATCCTGAAGTTCAGCCACTCCTCTTGCGACGCTATTCCTCTTCCCAGAAGCAATTGAAGGTTGCCTTCTAGAACAACTTCGCCGCAGGTAGCTGCATCGGTCACGACGGGTACTACAACACTTGATCGCGGCGGCAAGTTCACGTGGTCGGCAGCGACTCGGATGGCGGCTGACGCTGTTTGAGGTTTCTCTGAAGGCAGAACAGGCTTGCGCAGCGTCAATCTGTTCTCACCAAGGTCGATGACGCCGCCGTATTCACACAGAAAGTCCATGCCGAGAATGACATCTCTGGAACAGTCTTGTAGAACGACGAACTTCAGAGGGCACGTCTCACCGTGGATCTCGACGCGAGCAGTGCATCTCCCGAGTGGTGTAATGAGGTGTCCTCCGGCTGTTCGTATTTGAGGTCCATCCCACGGCGTCATGACTTTTCGAAGGCGGCGGGAGAGCCTCCCACTCAGAACGGAGTAGTCTGCTCTGGTGTCGACGAGTGCCGTCACGTCGTGGCCGTCGATGATAACATTGAGGTTGTTGGACACCGAAGCAGGAGCGTCGTTGCGATGCGCAGCGTCGGGAGAGTGGGAGCGCTCCGTCGTTGTTGGAGGCTCTTTACTTCGGTCGTCTTCGGCAACGCCACCCCCAGGCGTTGCCGCGCCTAGTTTTCCCGGCGACGCAGGGGAGACAGGCTCTCTCTTGGCGGGGTCGTGGCGCTGGAGACGCTGAACGTCGTGGCGACGGCGAGCGAGATTCACGGCGGAGAGACGGTACTGAAGAGGGCGAGCGTCGGAGGTACTCCTCGATATCGCGAGGGCGTTCGCCGTACCTTGCGCGTGGGTCGTTCGGGTGGAAACCACGCAGCCCAAGTCGACGGTAGGGGCAGCTGAGGTAGATGTGCTCGGCTTCCCCGCAGTGGTAGCAGAGCGGGCGTCGGTCGGCCGTTCGCCACACGTCGGTCTTCCTCGGCGAGGGTTGATCCGGGCGGACGTCCTGGACTTGTCCATCCTGGCGTCGAGGATACTGTGGCATCGGAGGGCCTCGTCGGGGTGTCGCCGTGGTCTGGCGGTTAGCGTGCGGCGGTCGTCGGGCCATGGCGGCGTAGCTCAAAGCCGGTTCCTCTGGCGTCGTCGTAGTTGATCGGACCCTCAGGTTGGAAGGCTCGGTGAACTTCCTCCCGGACGACTTCGGCGAGCGACAGTGAGGACGGGCGATCTGCAGCGGGAAGTATCTTGCGGAGTTCTTCCCAGGACGACTTCACGGACGATCTCCCGAAGGCTGTCGACACCGCTGGTATTCAGGTCCAGAAGGGAAGCAGCGACAGTTGGAGCAGCTGGCGCGCCGGCAATTCGGTGGTAGTGGCTTGCTCGGGCCGTCAGTGCGCGCTCGATGCTGGTGGTTTCACTCACAAATGCATCAACTGTCGTCGGGGGATTGCGGACCAGGCCTTCGAAAATTTCTGCCTTGACGCCACGCATGAGGACTCGAAGTTTCTTTTCCTCGGCGGCCTCCGGATCGGCTCGGGCACTTTGACGCAGGACATCCTCAACAAAGCTGGTAACGCTTTCGTTGGGGCCCTGCACCCCTGTTTGTAGTAGGTCCTCTGCTCGCTTTCGACGGTAATGGTTAAGGAACGTCCGCTTCAGTTCGGCGACGCAGGACTCCCATGTGATGAAGGAGGCTTCGTGGTTTTCAAACCAGTGCCTCGCAGTGCCTTCAAGCGAAAAGTAGACGTTCTGGAGGCACTGCTCAGCCGTCCATCCGTTGTGGTGGGCTACCCGTTCGTAGTGTTGCAGCCAGTCCTCGACGTCTTCGTAGGCGTCCCCGTGGAAAGGCGTCGGAGTCCGGGGTGCGACGGGCAGGGGGGCTATGTTGCGCTTTTTGGACTCCCAGGAGACTAGGGAGAAGAAAGTGACGTGAACAACGCAGCAAATGCAGATTTTATGTTGATTTTGTTTTCTTCTGTCAACATCCAATCTGCGTTTGCTCTAGTCGTTGACGTCACTTCCTTCTTCCAAGTCTCCTGGGAGTCCAAAAAGCGCAACATAGCACCCCAGGTAGATGAAGGCGACTGGTTGGTCATCGTCGTCTCCTTCGGCCTGTGCTTGTCCGGCAGCAGACCCAATTCAGGGGACTGACCTCTGATACGACGGCTTCTTCGGGCTTCGGCGTCTTCGACGAAGGGTAGCCTTCCGGGGCTGAGCACGTCGCTTGGCCGGGATGTCTTCGGAGGGGTAAGCTCAACGGGCATAGAATGCGCTACCCCGCACCTCCACCAAAATGTCACGAATGACAATTGATGAGGCGATAATAACTGAGGAAACTAAACGTTTAATAGGGCGAACTTGTGCCCAAAAATAAAAAAAAAAGGAACAAAAGAAAACAGCAGAGCGTCGCAGGCGTGGATGTCGGCGAAACCGCAGGATCGAGCGCTGGGGCGAGACTGACTGCAGATCGACACGTGGAGCCCCTTATGTATGTACGCGTGTTGGCTTCTGGAACAATCGGCCTAGAACGTTCGACGACTAGAACATTCGGAACTCGATCAGAAGAGAATGATCTCGAACTCACGAGAACGTAATGTTGAAAGAATAAATAAAAGAACATTCCACTGACTGGAATCGAACCTTGACTTTCCGCGCGACAGTCAAGCGCGGTAACCACTCGGCCACGCACGCGGTCGCTCGCCTACGCGCGTGGCAATATGCTCATCATCCGGAGTTTGTCCGTCTACAGAGACTGGAAAAGTACCTTTTGTCTCATTGTTCCTAAATTCTTCGAGCTGCGCGTCCCAAAGAGCACTTCACTGATAAGCAGTTCATTGAACTGGTCGCAATACATTTTGTCTTATATGATGTGACGATCTGTTTTGAAAACGACACGTGAATGTGGCTCAGTTCTTCTTCTTCTTCTCCTTCTTTTTTTGTTTTTCCCACTAGCGCTCACACAAGCCGCTTCCGATTAGCGTCTCTTGCGCTCGAAAAGTTGGTACTGAGGCGTGGAAAGTAAAAAAGAGCCGCGTAATTCATTGAGAAAACAAATTGCGAGGAAGGGGACATTAATCTCCCTTCGCCATAATCTCCTGAACAGTTCTGACGCGACTGCTGACGCAAAGAAGCTCGACCCGCCGGGAAAAAGAAATCGCAAACCAGTCGCTTGCGTACTTTTTCTGCGTTTCGTCTGCTTCGAGAACGTGAAAACGTCGCCGTCGTATGCGCCAGCTTTCCCGCAATGTTTCTTTCTGCTGTCACATGATTTCCCGCCGCGCTGTGACTGGCCAGCGCGGAAGCTGCCGCTGTGCCGCGGCGAAAAATCTCGAACCTGTGAACCGTGCCGCTCTGCCACTGCGGCTGGCAAGAGCGCCGCGACGGCAGAAGTCGCGCCGCTCTAGGGCCGAAATCGCTGCATGTGAAACCCGCTTCAGTCTGTTGTCACAGACAATCCTGTGAACAACTTCGTCTTCTTCGACGCTATATCAGCTCACTCGAATGGCGCCCACTCGCAGACTGGGCCCAAGCCCGACACGGAGCGGCCTTCGACACGTCGGCTGGACACGACTTCCAGCCGAACGTTGACGCTGCGCTCGTGTCGAATTTGTGTCTGCTCTCGATATCATTGTGATAACATCAAAAGTTATAATGCACAGGCTTTGATTGTCGAGGTGGGTTTACTCAGACCCATTCTCAAGACGGAGAGAATGTCTTGGAGTTATCCTCTAAAACCGATTTGAAACCTTTGAGTGTGTGTATACAATAATATACAAAATGGGCGATTACTAATTTCTGAGGAATTAGTAAATATGCCAAATGAACTTCAAGAATATTACGAAAAAAAAGGACACTTATTTTCAATGAAGTGACGAATTGTAATTGTGTTAATTTGCAACATGTGACACACAATTCGATAAGCTAACAAAAATATTTGAAATATCGGTGAGCTTTTATCTGCATCCGCTCAAATGCCGGTGATCTTTTCTCCGCATCTGCCGGTTTTGCGGTGAGCTTTTCTCCGGTGAGTTTTTTTTTCCGCCGCCCCTGAACGGGACGCAGCAGATATCCTAGTGGGCAACATAGGATAGCTGCAAAAAGGCCATAGCTGATAGCGGAGCGGGCCACATATGAACGGCGGAGCGTGTCGTAGAGGGGTATTGGAGCGGACCGCATCGGATAGGGAAGCTGGCAGTAGCATCGTCTTAAACATTTCGTCGTAGCCTTTAAAAAGGCACCACCGAGTCTCAAGAACACCGTCATGTGCACCATAAACTAACGACGCAGTTTGTAAATTCCGTCGCGCTGTGCGCGAATGCGTCGGCATACGGGACGTTTGGGCGATAGAGCAAAGCGGCGCCTTCAATTTCCTAAGTGCGTCTTTTTTGCTTTTTTAATTCGCCGCATTTTGGCGACCTCCAACCATATTGGCGGCGTGTGCGAACTACAGGGCGCGCTCCTCTAGCTATCATCATCATTGTTTTTGACGTCACGGGTAGGACAGACTGGGACAGACCGCGCAGATCTTGGATTCCTCGGCTCGTCAGCTCGCTTCCTGCGCTGTTCGGGTAACACGCGGCAAAACCGGTTTCACGCGTTGTGTTTATTTTGCAAAGCGATATTTGTAGTAGGACTTTTTACCAAAGTTTGAAACCGAACATGCCACGCGTAGTCGTGCCAACAAACATTTTGAGCGCTGAGGTGTCGAAGAGCTCGGAAGGTGGTGTCCTGTCTCTACCTCAGTACAAAAGCTTGATGATGAAAATATAATATCCTGCACTTTTTCCTACTACAACATCTACCACGGCGAGTAGGGTGCATTTTTGATTATGATTCGGACAAAATAAAACTAAGAAAGGAATGTCTCATCAAACTCATCTCACCACTTGCGTGTGTAGTAAACACTTCAGTGAAAGTGACTCCGTGTATGCTGTTGGTTCCAATGTGTTCTGTGAATGCTGGTCTCTTATTAGTTCCGAGTTAAATCCTTTTTTAAATTTTGTAAACCAGTAAACGAACATTTCCTTAAAATAACCGACAAGAAGAAGCAGTGGCTGGCTTCCGGAGTCGTTTCAACTAAATCCCTGCTTATTCACCCGGTGGATTCGAAACGTGCGAGACCCCCTCGCGATCGAAGCCTTCAATCTAGTAAGTTGGTGACGTTTAGCGTCCCGAAAAATGAGGAATGCACCTGCTATGCATTACTACCGTATGTTTGTTTGATATTTGCGGACCCAAATGCGCATAGTGCGTGATGCGCTTCTCAGCGAGCAGTTTTAAATTCGTAAGCAACAAACAATTCGTAAGCAACAAATTAATCAATCACCTGAATTTGCCGGGCCATGGCCGACAATTTAGCAATTTATGAAAATGTCTGCTTTTCTTTCGAGCAAAAGTCGCGAGGTGACCAACTTCTTTGTCGCGTGTTCGATTCGGGAGGAGTTAAGCGTCAGTTGCTGATGAGCATTTGCTCGGCATCAACTGTCAGGTCACACTTGGATGGAAGTGTCGGTACCGGCCAGCTCCATGTAGCTATAGAACAAGTGTGCAGCCCTTTGCAACACAACTGTGTGCGCTTGCACAGCTAAGAACAGCACGTCATTTACTCGGGTGAATTCAAAACCGTTCTTTACAGCAGCCTCTAAAATCCGAAAAACGAAAACAAGAATCAGAGAGGCTGTGAATAGAACTGACGCACGCCGCGCAGGCTGTGTGAAGCTCGAGGCTTGTTTTTGAACATGTTAAAGATTTTTCTCATTTCTAGTTGCTAACTATATTTTCTCATATAAAAAGTAACTTCGAGGCGCTGTTATTTTCTTTAGAAAGATCAATACCAGAAACGATATACACGTTTTTTTTTCTTTTTTTATAAGAAATAAACCGCTTTACTTGGCATAGATGCGAACTATAACATATCCACTTCGTGCTTTGACACAGCACGTCGTCTGCTCGCATCCTACCAGCCGCGTCACTGGAGGGCGCCCGCGAGGTGGCGCCACCAAAACATCTCGTCGCCAATACGGCTACCGCCTTATAATGGTCCCAAACAGTATGGTCCCGGACAAACTGGTCCCGGAAAGGGTGGCCCCAGGTGCCAACCAGAAAGAAAAAAAAATGGTCCCAGTGAAAGTTTCCGCATTGTCTGCCTGATCTTCGCCGTTTTTATTTTTACTGTATCTAGTACCCCCGTATTGATCATATCATACTGAGCATCTGAATACGGTATTACAAAACAGATGTGAATTCCGAAACACTAGACGTTTCAGTTTAGTTATTAAATTTTAAACGCTGAAAGCCTGTAGATTGATGAGGCTGGAGCAAACAATCATAGCCACATGTTGAGGAGCAAGTATAGAAGGCATAATGTAACTAATATCTACAAGAGCACGCAACACAGACTTTCTACTATTCCTACTGCTTTCTGTACACTCATTCAGCGTGTAACTAATTTTAATGTATACAGATTTATACTGAAAAATACACACCCTTCATTGAATACAGCAAATCCAGACATTGAATCAGAGGTCCTTCGATTCAATGAGGCGATATGTGTTGAGATCAGTGCATACTGCTCACCCACAAAAAGGTCAAGAAATGAAATTTAGTCTTCGACTCACTAGCGAGCTAATCGGGAGCTCGCGCTCGTGCCCGCGGTGTGCCCCTGAACGTCATTGCCGACGTCAGCGCACAGATATTTGCCCGCTTGCCACACACTTCACCGAACGCCGTTTTATCGAATCGATTTACAACATTTGGTCAAATATCGTGAAGGCTGGCATTTTTTCAGATGTCACAAAGTTAACTAGTAGACATTGATTTTGTGTTAATCACCATAAATAATTGCTTTTGATGGTACATTTTTTATCCCATCTTTGGTGAAATGCGAGACACAAGTAGAGTGTGCATGTAACTCATTGAAAGCCATGATCGAAGAAACGCTCATAATAGTTTTATAAGAAAAACAAAAAGGCGCTTGAGTACAGTAAACGATACATTACATGTGTGACCTGTAATTCCAACTTTGGGGCGTGGAGAGAGCAGAGAATTTTGTTGATACGACAACAATCTCCATAGAGCTTGAGGTTACCAACTTTGTAAAACCTGAAGCAAGAACGTTTGCACACAGGAACTGTGGGCACGGCGTTTCCGTAGCAGCATCTCTCAATTGTGCGAAAATTAATTGTATGGCTATATTTTTTAAAGTGTTTTGAGTACCGTCGTACTTTTGAAAGGTTTGCATGTACGCCCTCATAGGGGCTTGTGATGTACAAATATGAATATATTTTTATTTACGGAACATTCCAGACCTTTTTCGTTTTACAAAGGCAATTATTTTGTTATACCAACTAAACATTTATATTTTTGTACATTCATTTATTTAGTGTAATAATCTAAAATAAAGTAAATCTAAGTTTTAATTGTGGAGAAATAATTGTTGTCATAAATAAATGTTCTGTCTTGCAAGGGACTCTGGTAGCTAGAAATATCAATATTAAAAAGAGTACAGTACTTGCCTGACCCCTTTTTGGCCAGATGCGGATATGTGAGTGCTTCGCTGTGTGCTTGTCCTGGTGGTCATTTCTGAATGAGCTTAATTGCCCAGTACTGGTAACTAAATAATAAGTTAATTGGTTGAAGAATTATGACGTTCACTTCAAATATGAGTCCTCTGTGAGTCACTCATTGCATTATCATAAAAGACAAATACATAGAAAGACTCAAGCTTTACGCAAATGCCTACTGTCGCTACATGCTTCCTGTGAGTAGGTACGCTTCTTTTTCTTTTTGCGACAACTTGGCGATATCAAAATAAAAACTAGCATCGCCTACAGTGTTATTAACCGGCCCTACGCTTGCAGTGTACGCGCCACTGATATTCCATAGCAGCGATTGCTACGAGTTAAATGCTCAAAATTGGCTAGGAGTCAGTCCGTGAATAATAAATACATTTTAAACTTGTTTCTTTCTATCTGTACAGTTAATTTCTTGAGTCAGGCAGAAGCGTGTAACCCTCCTCGAAAATTACAGTGCGAGTATAGAAAAAGAGAAAACGGAAAACAATTGCTTGAAGGTCAACCTGAGAGTTCATTCACGGCTTGCTACTTTGTAGAGGGGGAAGGGGAGCAGGAAATGAAAGTAGCGATGAAAAAGATGCTAGAATTAATCCGTTTCCATGAAACACCCTTCGTGCTGTAGTTGTCGTTCTATATAGCCAATCCAGCGAAGGCGATGAGCATGAATTTGGGGTCAGGAAAAAAATGAAAAATAAAATCTTTCTGAGATCCTGTGTACTGCTCGCTGGGTCACAGAAAAATCTCACTCCGGTAATCGTCCTTAAAACTATTTTTGACAAAGACGGCATCAGCATTTTTTGTGTTCTGTCATTAGCAACAAAATAACTTCTGTTTAGCCGTATCATATGATCAAATTTTTTCCCGAAAATCCTATTCTTAAGTGCTCGAGTGCAGGTTGTTCTTATCTTGCAATAAAACGTAATTAAATTGTATAAAATGGAAAGTGTAGGAGGAAATAGTAGTCTGCCTGAAGCGAGGTGAAGCATTACGTTTTGAGGGGAGAGGAGGGGTGGTAAAAATATGGGATGAGGACGATTCGTCAAATGTGCACTTGACGCAGGCCGACTGGTGACAGAATAATTCGTCACATAGGAATTCCTCACGTGAACACTTGGTCACATTGACAGCGCAAGGAAAGATATATTAATCTACAAATCGCAATTTTCGGTAACTAGCTATGTTTTTTGAAGAGTGTACAGTCGGAACAATAAAACAGGATGCTTTATTAAAAAGTAATATGCATGTAAATGTATGCAATGCCGGAGGATGTGCATAATCCTTTGAGCATGCATAGATACCATGTAATTTTTGTTTCAGGTTGGTAGAAATAATGTAGATGTACAAATATTTTTCGAATAGAAAATACTGGGGAAAGAAACTTTAACATTCTGATATAAGAAGTCCAAGACTTCAAAACGCAGTGTTTCAAGCAACTGCACTAGGCTTTCAATCTGGCGGGTGCTGTCGTACTCTCCAGCAATGAAGTGTCCGCCTGTTGCAGTCGGTGTGTCTATTTTATTTTTAACGCGCCTGTAGAGTCCCGTTCACACACTTGCAACCGAGTAGGACCGACTGAGACAAGACCGGTTTTTAAGCCTCTTGCGACGGCGTAAGAGCTCCGCAGTTGGGCCCCCTGGTTCTACGACGACACAAGAGGTTTGAAAAACCGGCCTTGTCTCGGTCGGTCCTACTCGGCTGCAAGTGTGTGAACTGGTCTTAAACGTTTATGCCACCTTCAGCCTGTGAGATTTCCATTTCATCGATGTCCGCGTGGCGACGAAGTGGGCAGTCCAAACTCAGCGACATCCCTAATGGCCAAAGGAGTGCCCAACAAAATGTTATGCGGAGTTTTACGATTTCCCATTGTAACATAAACAAGTGATTAAAAAAGCAAATATTTCAATGCTAAACGTAGAACAGGTTTTGGCACACACCTGCTGGTTAGACGACTTTATGCAGATCTCGGTTGGGTCCCCAATATCTTTTGCGGGAACTCCAATACGACAGTGCGTTGTTCCTCCTGCTCTATGTACTTACACAGAAATCCGTCACAAGTTAGCATCGCTCCACCTTTCTCTGTCACGACCACTTCTATTTCCTGGGAATGACACAACACTTGTTCATTCTCGATCACAACACTTTCGATCACAACACTTGTTCACTCACGATCACAACACTTGTTCACTCTCAATCACAACACTTCTTCACCCTCGATCAACCATGATGACCTTGGGTCAACTTGACCTATTTGGGCCGACCTAAAATATGTTTTTGTTCTATTTGGATCAACCTTGCCAGGTTGACCCGAATAGAACAAAAACTTATTTTAGGGGACGAACCATTGTGCAACGGGGTGCCCCCGTGACGAATCATGCTATGACCAATGTTCCGCTGTGACCAACGGGCCTGTTACCAATCGTCCTGTGACGAATCGCCATGTGACAAATGGACCGTTTCCTTAAGAATATATAGCTGCAGGAGAAACAAAAAAGAGTGAAGAGAGTACATAGCTTTTCAATCGGGACGGAGAGAGCAATTAGGGCGGACGGTTTGCATGTTGCAATATGCAGTGATTAGGTTGTCATTTTGTTTTTCAATCTCTAGAAGACAGTTTCGCCGCATCCATCAGGTCAAGCACCGGTTAGGGTGCCGCGAACCGATTAGTTCATGCGCTTTTCGAGAACATGACTTTTTGCGATGTGCTGGCGTTAATGTCAACCTTGCTGAAAGTATCCATTAGTGCCTCTCTGTGGTCCTCGTATGTTGGTTGCGCCCAACAGGCATGTTTTATGACTGGAAATGAGCGCCAAAGGAACGGGGACAGGTGAAGAAGTGGACGACAACACGGGGCGCCTCGCAACAGAAAGTTTATTAGAAACAGCGCGAATGAACAGTCACACTCACACGCGCACCAGAAGGAAACAGATTCGTAGCGCTGACTAACAACTCAGTCCTATATTTCTTCTTCCTGAAATCTTCCACTTGTCCTTCGCCGTTAGTGAGCATGAATTACCAACTAGCCCAAGCATCCACATGATCAAGTTTATTAGAAAACACACACGCCTAAATACCTTAAATAAACTTAGTTACTTCCAGCATCCCCCCTCTTTTTCTAAATATAGAAGTTCTTTATCTGATAAGGCCACTGACGGCTCGCTGATACAGATATCAGCCCCTCTTGTTTTCATGATGATTGCTTCGTGAATCTCTCGGGTTCTTTTTTTTTTTTTTGCTGTGTCGCCCCAGGATGATTGTGTTTGATAACTTCGGGGTACACGGGCATCGATCACAATGCATGGCCATGTGGCCTGACGGCGTCTGTTTGATAGTTTTCGCGTGCTCCCTCGCACGATCATTAATGCAGCGGCTTGTTTGCCCTACATACGAGCGCTCACAGGATAGTGGTATATCGTAGACGACGGATGTTTTACAATCCACAAACTTTGTTTGGTGTTTCTTTTTGCATTCGTCACTAGCCTCTTCCGGAGTATTTATCCTTCCGCACAAGCCCAAGAGTTTCTTCGGGGCCGAAAAAAACAACCGGAACGGTCTAACGCTTCACAACTTTTTCTTTTTTTTTTTTTAAGTTGCGGAGCGTTACAACGTTCCGGTTCTTTTTCGGCCCCGAAGAAACTCTCGGCCTTGTGCGGAAGGATAAATACTCCAGAAGAGGCTAGTGACGAATGCAAAAAGAAACACCAAACGAAGTTTGTGGATTGTAAAACATCTGTCGTCCACGATATACCATTATCCTGTGGGCGCTCGAATGTAGGGCAAACAGGGCGTTGAATTAATGATCGTGCGAGGGAGCACGCGGCAACTATCAAACAAACGCCGTCAGGCCACATGGCCGTGCATTGTGATCGATGCCCGTGTACCCCGAAGTTGTCAAACACAATCATCCTGGGGCGACACAGTAAAAAAACAACCAGAGATTCACGAAGCGTTCTTCATCAAAACAAGAGGGGCTGATATCTATCTCAGCGAGCTGGCAGTGGCCTTATCAGATAAAGAACTTCTATATTTAGAAAAAGAGAGGGGACGCTGGAAGTGATTAGGTTTATTTTAGGTATTTAAGCATGTGTCGTCGTCCACTTCTTAACCTGTCCCCGTTCCTTTGGCGCTCATTTCCAGTCATGAACCAACAAGCCCAGCTAAACATTTTTTGGCATGTTTTATGTCTTCTGGTTGACTGCATGAGGTGCGATTAACTGTGTTCTACCGTCTGAGATAGAATTATGACGATAACCAAATGCGTAAAACCTCGCTGGACTAGTTGAGGAAGCAATTAGTCATGACCGGGGTGAAGACATTCATGTACATGGGACGTATGCGTGGTAGACCAAAACTTTGCGAAGTAGTATATCTCCTTCACAAGAAGTAAATGGTACCACCAGGAATTTTTTTGAACCGTGAATGAAAATGCTCCGCTGCTCTAAAATAAAAATGAAAGAAACTTGCGCATAAAAATTTGATAGCGGTGTAAAAGCATGCCTTCACGCAGAAAGGCCCAGCATAACTAAACGGTATAAACCGCACCGACCACTTTGCGTCCTTCAAAGAGATCAAACGAGGTGTGCTCAGTGCTTGGAGAAAACCACCTCTCTATTTGACAAAGGCATTGTTGAGATTATTTTAAGTGCTTTAAGAGAGCTTTAAGTGCTTTAAGAACAGAGCTGCTTAGTGATGCATCTGTCGAGTTTCTATCATATAAAATGACCTCAAAATATTAGGTGGTGGTGATGTTGTTTTAATAAAATAAGTCGAAAGAGAATAAAATAATCCGAAACAAAGGCACTGACACCCTTTGAGCAAATTTAGTAAGAAATATTTATTATTTGTGTTTATATATATTGGTAAATAGGAAACTACAATCGAAATACTACAATTTATGTTGAAATGGGGATCTGGACAATATGGTCCCGGACATTATGGTCCCGGGCAATATGGTCCCGAAGAAAATGGACCCGGACAATATGTTCCCGAGTGCTGGGCCGGCCAAAATGGTCCCAAATTTTTTTTGCAGCATTTTTATTTATTTTTTCTTGCTTTTCACAGGTTTGTAGATTGCGTGTATTTATTTTTGCTAAACATTTATGACATGAGTTGTTGGTCATTTTGAAGTTCGTATTTTATTGCTTGATCTTCACAGGTTTCGGTTATTAAATGTGAATCACAAAATACTTATGTTGCGAGCCGTTTGTCAATCTAGATTTTATATTTTTTTGCTCATAATTTTCACCTTTCGTTCTTCTTTTCGTGTATTCAACTTCAGTTTGAACCAGTCTAAAAAGAAATGCAACAGCGACTGCTAACAATATCACACAGTACGTACAAGGGAGCCGCACCATGAATGACCTTCTGAAGGGCGTGGTCCATATTAACACGTTCCCACACCAAGCGCCGCTTCAAGATCGTAGACTTTTTGTTGCAACGTAATAAAACGTGTCATATGTTCAAGAGCATGTTTATTTCCATGGTTATTTCCTAACATTGCATCGAGACATCCGGTACCTGCACGATAATTTGAATTTATTCCCTTTATGACGAATCGACATGTCGACAATGGACCGTATTCCATTTCTATCACTCACCTTAAAAGTAATCGCTACAGATAACAGCGCCATTTTAGACAGAGGGTCAAAAGTGTCGAAAAATTTACTTAGGAGCATTTTGTTCAGGATTACACTCGGGACAAAATTGTCCGGGACCATATTGTCCACGACCATATTGTCCGGGACCATATTGTCCGGGACCATATTGACTTACACCCGTTGAAATGTGGCCTGGACGCGTGACAGCGGAGCCTTCAGTGTATTTTAAAATGTCAGAGATGCTCATTGACGCGTGACACCACACCTTCCACTTGCGTTACCGGCAGGCTTCTGACACCAGCATGGCATTGTCCTGTGCAAGCCATATGTAGATATGTCGCTTGCGCGTATCTAATCGCGCATCGGTTCAAGATGTCACCTTTGCCGACGGGAACCAAGAAAAAAAAAACATTTATGGCGCTTGTACTTTGATTTTGTTTTTTTAACTGTAGTGCATGCTGACTCATTTTTAATATTAGTTGGACCTAAGATAGCTCTTAAATGATATTACAGTAGAATGGCAGCAGAAAAACCATTAATCAAACCCAGGGCTCTTCGTCTTCGGGTAAAATTCGATATTTCCGATCTTTGGTCGGAAAAAACATAAAACTCGTTCCGATCACCCGGAACGAGTTTTATGAAAACTCTGGTTAAACCTGCTTTCTCCCCGAAAACCCACTTTCCTGGAAGGCGAAAACCAACTGAAAATCTGTGAATTAAGATACATTTTAGGATCACTTTTAGTGTGTCCCCAGTGTTGCAAGTTCGAAGATCACATATATTTTCTAATGTTAGTGACCGCCGACGTATCTTCGCTTCCAAAGGAGCTTAGATGGCACTTGGGGGCGGCGGAGAAAAGCTCACCAGAGAAAAGCTCCCTACCAAACCGGCAGATGTGAAGAACAGCCCACCGGCCTTTGAGCGAATCCAGAGAAAAGGTCAGCGATTTTTTTATTTGTTCTTAGCTTAGCGGATTGTGCGTCACAGGTGGCAATTTAACACAATTAGAATTCGCCCATTTAAAAATAATTCTCCACTTTTTTTTATAATATTCTTGAAGTTCATTTGGCATATTTACTAATTCCTCAGAAATTAGTAATCAAGATTTTGTATAATAATGACGCCGCAAGCAAAATTCAGAACAACGGACTCCCGTAAAAAAGACAACAAATTATTGACAGCTTGACAGTGCGCCGTTGGTAGCTCTGTCAGATAAAGAGGTTTGTTTTTTTGCGAGCTAATATGAATAGCGGTGTGTGAACCGTTTCAGCTCCGAAGATTGAGTGGCGCCTGATAAATAAGTAGCTGTTTGTTGATGTAATCAGTGTAGGCTACGTTTTGTTTTTTAAGTTATTTTCACTAATAATACTTTGGTTGCGAGTACAGCCTCGTCCTGTCGCGTTTGTTGTCTTCACTCCATTTTCGACGTTTGGGCGGTTTTCATTGCGGAAAACCTTTACCAACTCGCCCAATTCGCTACCTTACAAAACACTAGTTCTCATATAGTCACGAGCAACAACGGTGACAGTGTGCAGCTCTCAAGGTCATGGGTTGCTCGCCGTAGAAGGGCACTGTCACACAAAGGCAACATGCGGAAACACCAGCACGAACGGCTAGAAAACGTGCTTCTCCGTGGAAGAAAGAAACCTCGATATCCTACTGACCGTTCTATCCTCTTTTCAAAGGTTAACAAAAGATTCAAAGTGAATTTCAGGTACGGCGTTGTTAAGCACGCATTTTTGAATTTTCGGCATTTACAGTTTTGTTTTTTTAGGTTTTA
The DNA here is from genome assembly GCA_013358835.2 of Ixodes persulcatus. Classification (NCBI taxonomy): domain Eukaryota; kingdom Metazoa; phylum Arthropoda; class Arachnida; order Ixodida; family Ixodidae; genus Ixodes; species Ixodes persulcatus. The sequence goes on along the minus strand of JABSTQ010009522.1, from coordinate 21,755 downwards.
GGCAGACATTATTAAGTTTTCGAACTTTTTCTTGTTCTCCAAGTTCATGAAGGTTTTAGATAGGCTTTCGTTGCTGAGAGAGTAAACCACAAGAAACACTCGTCCGCCATTATTAAATTGGGGGCAATTCACACAATAAGTTTAACAAATATTTAAAAAATACGACTTTTTTTTTATAAAGCTGACGAATTTTAATCATATTAGATTGACATATCTTACGCGTGATCCAACAGCCTCCATATGAAAAGAAGAAAAAAAAAATCGGTGTGCTTTTCTCCGCAAACACTAAATGGCCGGTGAGCTTTTCTTGCATCTGCCGGTTCTGCGGTGAGCTTTTTTCGGTAAGCTTTTCTCCGGGATTCGGTACTTGGAGACTGGAAACATGTCATGGAAGCTAAGTACTGAACAAGTGATCTGTTGGCATGACGCTCTTGCACGATACCAAAGCTAATGAATAATGCCCCTACAATGTTTTAGGCTATGAAAAAACCTGCACTACTTCAAGAGGTAGTTCAATTTCTTCTTTCTAACGTGTTTCAAGTGCTCTCTCGACACCTTGACCTCAGGTCATTTGTGGGGAAAAGAAGGATGGGGAGTGCGGTAGGGGTGAAATTCTTAAAAGTGGTGCCGCTGCCGGGTCTTTAGACACAGCATGTGAAAAACAAAAATATCATGAAAGATCGAACACTGTTTCTGCGTATTATCTGTACATTGAATAATTTTCTTTGTGTAAATAAAAACTATCACGCCCTGAGGCCGACGCGCTATGGTGAATTTCATTTTAAATTGTTGATATTTTGTTAAATATAACTCGTCAAGACCCAAATTTTTTAACGACTCCTTAAAAAGCCCGATTTCTCCCGGATTATCAGGTATAAGAATAGCGGCAGATTTTTAAAAAAAATATAGAACGCAAAACCGAATACCCTAATAACGCACCCTATTGAAATTGCGACAAGTAACTTCGTGCTGGTTTGCAAGAGTGTAAGCAAATACATGCGAAATATGCAGACAAAAGTTATAAATCTTCTGCACTGACGCGCAAAACCTATTTAAATACAAAAATAGGTGGTAATCTGAGGGTCGATGTATGTATATATATATGTATATATATATATATATATATATATATATATATATATATAATAAAAGCATGAAGAAAAAAAACAACAATAATTTGTGTTAGCGTCAAGAGGGTTTGAACCCAGGCGCGAGAACCGTTACGTGGCAATACAAGCCCGAGCGATAACCGCTGCGCCACGAGAGTTTTTTTTTTTTTCTTTATTGCCGCTGTGGAGATGTCCATATATATACAGGAGAGAGACAATGCAAAAAACACAAAAAACAGCGACTAATGAAAAGTCCAGACCGCCCTGGCCAAAGAGCGACCGCCTAAAATATTTTCATAGTCATTAAGGATTCTATGAGTGGAATCCAGTCTGGCACGCACACTTGTGCTTTATGCGTTTCAACCAAAGAAGCAATACTTTCGCGGAAATAGTGCCCCGCCTCGCGCGCGTCAATATCAGCATAGCGCGTAGCCATCCGACAGCTCCAATTACTGTGCAGGCCCAATAACCTTCGCATATCAAAGAGAACCCCGTCATCCTTTTCTACCGAAAGATACCTGATGCCGTGTACGTCTAACAGGAAGTCTTCAGAGTGCGTTGGAGGACGTCTCATAGGAAGATGCCGTCCCAGCACTCCAGAAAGACGTGCTCGATTGTTTCAGGTTTTTTACAAAGTAAACAATGGTCACCCCACAGGACAAATATTCCTTTCGCCGCCATCCACGTCTTTACAGTTAGCGTGCCCGTGTGCAATTGAAAAAATAAGGTCTTTACACCCGGCGGAACTATCATTCTCTTGACACGTTTTAAGACGTCTTGTCCTGGGCCTGCACAAAAACACAGCTCTATACAAAGGAGTTTGAAGTACAACATCGCAAAGGTCCCTGTACAAACATTTACGCGACACTTCGCTTAAGTAGTCTAAAAAAAACACGCTGCCAAAAATCGACATCAACCAACTACTTCTTTAAGGTAACCATAGAACCACCTGGCGCACTTGACGCAGAAACAATAAACTCGGGTAGGGTACTACTCATTCTGGCTTGACAAACGGTGCGTAAAAAGGGGTAACTGACGTCGCGAAAGCAAAGGAAATGATTAACAATCTGCCGCGAAAAACAAATGTCACAGTCCTAGTCCGCCGTCGCGTACATGCCGGAACTGGTTCATACGACTCGTGTGTTCCCAGGTCGAGCCCCAAATAAACACGGCAAAAACGCGGTGCAATTTCTGAACGTTAACTCTTGAACAGTGTAAAACTTGTAGCACGTACCACAGTTTGCTCTCAAGACACAAACTGCAAACTGTGGCACGGGCGAAAATTGAAAAATCCCCACCTCTGAAATTCTCCGCCTTCTCCCGGAGCTCTGCGACCTGTCCACGCCAGTAAGGCTCGCTGTCCCGGTAGTTCCCGAGTGGAACACCCAAGTACTTATCAGGAGTATTTAACCACCATACATTTTCAAAAACGTTAGAGGTTGAAGGCCAATTGCCATGCCAAAAACCCAAGCATTTACTCCAATTCACGCGCTACCTGAAACAAAACAAAAATTGACCGCATCTCCACGTGGTGAATGATGTTGATTTGGGCGAAGCTCTGGTGGTGCTTGTCTGCGTAGACACTGAGCCGCAGCTTGCCGAGCCTTTCGTTCGTTTTCATCCATGTCAGAAAGAGAATGTGGGGTGTGGAACGTGGTTATATACGCATTTGAGCATTTGACCGCAGCGCCCTCTCATCTATAAACGTTAAGCCAATGCTTGCAAAGTTTAACGCGATTATATACGCATTTGACCGCAGCGCCTCTCCTGTATAGACGTTGAGCGGCTACATGCAACGTTTCATCCATGACATTCCCAGCTCATGGGTTACTACCACATCTCGGAGCCCCCTACTCGTCCCGCAGTCGTGGCCGAGTGGCTAAGGCGATAGACTAGAAATCCATTGGGGTCCCCCCGCACAGGTTCGAATCCTGTCGACTGAGCGAACATTTTGTTTTCATAATTTTTTTTTTCATTTTTTTATCTTCACCCGTCATCTTTATGATCATCATCATCATCATCTGAGATTAAATCAGCACCATCATCATCATCATCATCATCATCATCACTTCATCATCATCATGAGAGCACCGGAAGCCGGACGGACGGACATGGCTAGCCCCTAAAGAGCTTCGCCCCTAAAAACGTTTGACCTTGCTCACTACTTCAGCTATGCTTTCTTGGTTTACACAAAAGGTAGCAATGTCGTCCGCGTAAACTAATATGCGCACCTCGGATGAATTAAGTTTGAACCCACAAATGGCATTGTTTCTGATAATGCTTAGACGAAATGACTATGTAAATACAAAAAAGAAGAGGGGAAAGGGGGTATCCTTGGCGGACACAACGTTGCACTTTGATACGGCTTCCTACCGACCTATTAACTATGAGACTAGTTGTACACTCGCTATAAGCCATCCGCACGCCTTCGCGTATAACGGAGCCGACCTTCACGTGATCTAAAACAGCTAAAAGAACATCATGGGGCACCCGATCAAAAGCTTTTCAAGACCGATTTGATGCATTGCTACGCCCCTATTCATTACATCGCCGCAGTCCAGCACGCTACGGGCTTTTTTAATGTTTGTGACAATGGTTCTCCCCTTTATCCCACACGTTTGGTGGGGTCCTACCAGTTCGGGTATGACAAATTGCAGCCTTCTAGCCAATATTTTCATAAATATTTTATAATCGATATTTGTAAGGCTAATGGGACCGTACGATGTAACCTGACGTAATTTAGCGGAGTCCTTTGTCTTAGCAATAAGTACAGTGTGTGACGTCAAAAAAGATGCGCTGCGCCACCACCGCAGACGGCGTCGGAGGCATAAAGCTTGTTTATGACGTTGTGTACGGTCGCCTGGTGCGGCTCGTGGAGGTATGTCGTGCAAAATGCGTTCACGCACCTTTCTGAAAGGTACTACCGTGAACCTACATGGCTAAAGGAGTCGCGCATAGTCCCGGCCTCGTTAGTCATCGATTACTTTTTTCAGATGTCTGCCTAGAATAATTTAATACCGCAAAGTTCGTCTCTCTCTCGAGATTTCCCATACAAACTGACCGGAATTTTCATCGCATTTAGAACCACCTTCCGCTCTTTTTTAGGCTTTTTTTCTGTGTCGAGGCGGTGTCAACGCTCATCAAGAACCCATGTCTGGTGTAAAAAAATAACTGTGCGCACTTTTTTATTTTATAACGAGAAAACGAATTTTCCCATTGAAATTTTGAAAGGGTAACCGGCGTCCAAAGATAGATGGCGCAAGTGAACCGTGTCCGTGATTGCTGAATATGGCTAATGGTTGTACTGCACTGGCTAAATTGATCATCTACAGCAAGTGACTCGTCGCAACTTTGAAATGGCTGACCAACTACACGCTCTATAAATATCCACACAACCCCAATTATTTTGACGTCAGTTGCGTGAGCGACTTAATATGCATAGAAATGACGCACTTGCAAACGCTGAAAACTTGAGGTCAAACCAACGCACAACAATGTCAGCAATCAGGGTGTTCACAAAATACGTTTGACTGGATCGAGCGTGGTTCCATCTCCACATCCAGACGGAAATCGGAGCCATACGTTTTACTATATTGCTCGTGCTCCGCGCCGGTCGTTGATTCCTTCATGTAGTGGCGGACTCCGGGGGAACGAAATCTAGCTCGCCAGGATCGGCGGCGAACAGCTCGAACTCAACCCGAGCGCCCTACCTGCATGCGCAGCTGCGAGCATGCAACTAGATTGTTCCGGAAAACCTCTGCGCCATTATGAGGAAAACGCAACAAATAAATCGCGGGTGAATCAACCTTAAAATTCTATTATTCAACCGACCGTTACTCCGTCTGTCTTTCCTCTGCCCGTACCAAAAAATGATTTGGAGACTGTTTAATAGTAGCAATTTATTTACAATTTAATATATTTAGAGACTATTCAATATTCACATTCAATATAAATCCAGTTCTTCGGGCCTAGATAAGTCTTTCGTGTGTCAATTTAGGGCCCTCAAAAGCGGAATTGACCAAGGTATAACCAAAATTGGCGGGAAAGGTTGCCCGCTTTACATAAAAGTTAGCGCTTTTGTTTTGTAACTAACGTACTGCCAATAACATCAAATCAAGCCTTATCTAACGTTTTGTATTAAATGAAAAACAAAGCGAAATTTCTCGCTCTTTTTGTTTTTGAAAACTTCCGTTGTACACGTACATCTTAGCGCGCACATGCGACTCAAATACTCGCATAAAATCACATGCCCTAGATGTATTTATACAGGTACGATTCGCAAACCTGATACATTATCCCGTAGTTACACCTTTGCTGCAGCCTCGGCCGCTAAAATTGTCCTGGAAGCCATGTCCAGCGCTTCGAGCTTCTTCGAAGAACGGCTCGCTCTCGTAGTCGGAGGTGGCGGGGGAATTGGCAGATGTGTTTGTCTCGCTTTCGCCAAGGAAGGCTGCCAAGTCATTGTGGCTGATATGAACTTGGAAGGAGCAACGGCTGTTGCCAAGTCTCTAACGGGTAAGAATGATGAAGGCTCTAAATGACCGTCTTGTTTGTTTGTTTTCATTATTTTTTCCAGATTCAGTTATCGACCAACTCATTGTTTACAAACAAGCCCGCGTTTGCCCACCAGGCGAGGGCTCTGCGCGCGCACAGAAACCAGATTCGGCCTAGGCAAATCAGCTGCCCATGCCCAGTGCCGACAGCAGCGCCACCGCAGCGGCGTGACGTCAGAGAGTTGAGTTGGTCTATACCTTTCCATCGCTTATCATCAGGGCGAAAAATGCTGAACACGCCTTCTTGGCGGGCACAGTTGCTCTGCTGCGCGGTATATTAGACGCTGGCCATGCATCCACAGCTCAGTGACTCAACGTTTTTCATCCAGGTGATAAGATATGCAAAGGTCTATCTACACTCCGTTAGCCGGCGGTAAGAACCGACGAGCCACTCAGGCAGCGCCGTAAGCACAACGTCATGACGGTCACCTTCACCCGTCCGCCGGTTCATCCGATCAAGCACGGAGAGGCAAAGGTCTATCTACACTCCGCTAGCCGGCGGTAAGAACCGACGAGCCACTCAGGCAGCGCTGTAAGCACAACGTCATGACGGTCACCTTCACCCGTCCGCCGGTTCATCCGATCAAGCACGGAGAGGCAAACGTCTATCTACACTCCGCTAGCCGGCGGTAAGAACCGACGAGCCACTCAGGCAGCGCTGTAAGCACAACGTCATGACGGTCACCTTCACCCGTCCGCCGGGTGAACGTGAAGGTGAAGCACAGAGAGTGCGCGCTTACTTTTAGCTTTCAGTCTTTGTGCATGTGCTTTTTTATCTTTAGCCGGGGTCATACTGCGTAGGCCAGATTCCCACTAGTGACAAACTGAAACAAACGACAGCGACAAGCTTCAAACACATGCCGGATGCTCGCGATGGTACCTTTGGCAGGTGTTTAGTCGTTCGGTGCTCGTGAAGTAAGCATGACTCATTTAAAGCCTGCCAAAGCATAGCCTCCTATATACCGAGAAGACCTGGCAGGTCGCTACAAGAGGCGGCCGTCGAAATGGAAAAGGTGGAACGGCCGACAACGGATGAGAGGAGGGCCATGTGACTGCCGCCCCGTTGCTGCGAGACGCCGAAACACACTTCTCCCAGGCGAACAAGAGTGTTTTGGGTCCTCGCCGCTGCAAAAGCATGTGCGCAGATATCCAGGCTCCCCGAGAAATGACTCTTTGATGCTCTGTACTACCAGATCCTCGCGCTCCGAAATCTGCGACCGGGCACTCTATGGCTCAGTCGTCGAACTGCCAGGCTTTTTGAGTATAGAGGAGTCTATGGCCAAAGATACCCTCGCGAGCATATGATGCTCGTGTATGAGCATAACCTCGTTTATTCTACGAAGACATGCCAAATCGCGAAAGACTCTGGTTTGAGGCTTGTCGCTGTTGTAGCTCTAGTGGGACTAGGGCATTATACGTCATAACAAAGAAAGTCTGCCAGACATCAGACACCGCGATATCCGTGGTTGGAATGCCGCCTGTCAATTTTCTCCTTGAACTCGCTGCCTGGTGGCATCCGAAGAACGGTTCTCACGGTGACTCCCGTTTGAATCTGTATGCGGACTCTCTTTTGTATAATGTTCAAGCAGTGAGATCTAAGCTTTAGGTTTTGACCGCGCTGCTGGTGAAATGAAGTGCACGACTTTTTTCCGGCGTTATGTTCTTTGGGCCGCTACGTCGACCTGCCTTTGAGTGAGTGCCGGGATATCTTGTGTGCCGGGAATCTTTTTTTCCGCGCATGCCGGACGCAAGTTTTGATCTGAGTAACAGTGTAACAAGCTCCGTGAAAAATATATATTTTTTTTTATAAAAGAGACATTATTTATTGGGCGAGAAGCTAATTGTTGTCTGCGGGCCTCTAACCTATTGCATATTTTTTATTCTAGTTTTCGCGACGCGGTACTCTGCAGTGGAAGATCGATTTCGAACCCTAAGCTCACTCTTTTAAGCGGTCTTAATCGGACTTTGTTTATTCAGAACTACTGTAACTTCCTTGTTTTCACATTTGTCGAATACCGAGTTCATTACTGATTTTTAGACCTCGGTTTTCGCCATAAAAGGGGGGGGGGGTGGCAACGTAGATTCGCTATACTGTAACAAGCGAAGAAGCACGCCGAAACAACAAAAGCCGAAAAAAAAAGGCAGCAAAATGTGGCACTACAAGTGTTCTCACCGCTTTCGCGTCTATAAAGCTATTTCAAGAGTTGTCTACCGTTATTGTTAGGGTGCTGTGCTAGGGAGGCGTCAATGACGAAAATGTGTTAGTCTATGCTTTGAGAGTCCGGGAGCAAAGCACAATTATGACGCAACAAATAGAACCAGGTCACAACTGAAAAAAAAGCGAATTTAATCACATGCAACCAAAAAATGAAAGACGTTTACGCAGTTCTGTGCGAAATTAGAGCGCAGCTCTTGAGGAGGAGGAGGGGAGGGCACGGAAAGGACTTTGTGCACCTCCTCCTCTCCCGTACCTTCTCCTTCTTCCCTCTTCTTCTCCTCCTTCTCGTCCCCTCCTCCTCATTATCTCCTCCTCCTTTCCTTCTCCTCCTCCATACCCTCGTATTCTCCTCCTCCGTAGTCTCCCGTTCTCCTCCTACATACCCTCTCCTCCTCCCACAGTTCCCCCGCTAAATTTAGCGGAAAAATTGATTTCACGTGACCACAACACCAATTCAGCATCCCCACTAAATTTAGCGGGAAAATGAGGTCACAAAACTTGGTGCCCCGTCTCCTATGAACGAATTCAGTTTCTCCGCTAGATTTCGCCGGAAGAATGGCGTAACGTCATCTCAACAGCAATTCAATAGACATTTTCCAGAATCGAAGCACCCCCGATGGCACGGTGGCCCGAAATTAATTCTGGTTACCAGTTCGCACTGGCAGCTTAGATTTATACTTCGTTTCAGCTTCGGTCGGAGCGCGGCCGATGTTATGAGCCGAAGGGCCAATCAAACAGCGAAAGAGGCACAACGTCATGGCGTGCTCTCTGCGGTTGATAGGACCCGCGGGTATTCGCCGTCTCTCTGTGCGTGCTCCTACGCCGGCTAGTCCTATCAAGCGCAAAGAGCACGCCATGACGTTGCGCTTTTTGCGCTGTTTGATTGGCCCTTCGGCTCATAACATCCGCCGCGCTCGGACCGAAGGTGAAACGAAGTATAGTATCAGTTTCAGATTTTGTCATGGTCATCGGGAGGGGACGGAACATATGATGCTTGCGTTTTCTTTGCTGCGACTTTCTACAAGTGTACAATACTGTAGGCTTTACCGAGAGATACCAAAAAAAAAAAAAAAAAAAAAACACTTGTCACAGTTTTTGTGGTTCCCGATGTGCGGGATTTCGGGCAAAGGTAGGCAAATGTAGAACGATGGATTGCAACGTCCCTGCTGTTGCCCCGGTTGTGCAAGCTCCTTAGCATGCACGTGAAGCAAAGTTTGCAGGCTTGCAAGTTCACGTGCTTGGCTGCAGGAGTACAGACAGCGGCTGTCTGATTGAAACCGAAACCATGGCACTCCGCTCCGTGGCCAACTGGTTCCCAGCGTGAAACGTACGAAGTGTTGCATCGAAAGATTTTTAAAAGTGGCCAATTCCCCGCTATAGGCTCCTTGCACTGACGTCACATCGCATTCTTTTGAACACCATGTAAAAGGAGGAGAGGGAAGCTGTTTTTGTAAAAATTTTGAGTGACAGGTTAATCTTCAATAATCTTCTGGGAGGAGAATATATCGACGCCTGTGCAAATCCGGGAGGCACAAAGGAGGATCCTGATAAGAGGGGAGCTCCTTCTTCCCCTCACGATCTGAAGAATCCTTCGGAGCTCGGGTAGAACAGGAGGTCACACGCGTCGAAAGCTTGGAGGACACTGGCTGGGACATTTCTGTCATTTTGCCACATATGCCGCCACAGCCTTAACTCGCCGATTGCCAGGCTCCTGTCAACATCTTCCGCGTAGAAGTCGAGAAGCATGTCTTGAGCAACTGGGTCTTGAAGGGTGCAAGCTACTTGCGAAGGATGAACGCAGCTGAAACAAGATAGAACGGTCTCATGATTTATTTTCAAATCTTGCTTTCAGTTGACTGTTCAGGTAGTCCAAGAGGGGTACGCAGACCTGAAACCGATAGAACGACTCAGGGTCGTTCAATGAGCTCATGTCACCCCGGCGTCTTGGTATCACCATCACTATGTCAAAGAACTCCGCTGCTTTTGTGGCTCCGTCAAATATGCTTTTGAACTCATGTTCAACGTTCCGCCTCATTTGTCCTAATGCTGCGTGTACTTCATTTACGTAAGAAAGGGCTTATTGCAAGTCGATTGATACAAACTGCACTGCCTTCGACAGGGGCACTGTCAATGCAAGACCTTTAGCCGCTGTGTGAAGGCTGATTAAGAAGGCACTGGGTGGTGCTAAAAGCAAACGCATATGAGCCCGAGAGGCGCTGTCTGAAGCTCCTCTCTCGTTCAACTGCAGGACAGCGGCAGCAATGGGTTCCAGCAGCTCGGTTATAGTCAATATGGAATCATGTGTCTCCATCCATCTCGTCTCACAAAGCGACAAAAGGCGCCCCTTCCGGGACTCCTGGCAAAGGAGTCCGACCTTGTATACCAGTATCTTACATCTGATTGGAGAGCTGCGGAAGAATGAGCAAATTTCTCTGACAGTGCTCATGCAGTTCCTTATATTGGGAACTGTGGGTTCATGACAAAGCACAAGCTTGAGGCAGTGACTTGAGCAGTGTAGAAACAATGCCGATTGGTACTCCTCCAGCAGAACAGCTTGGACCCCGTTCAGTCTTCCTGACACTGCTACGGCTCTATCGTAGCCCTGGCCTCTCAGGTGTCGCATATCTATTCCCACACCGCTCAGAAACTTGATGATTTCTTTTGCAAGTGCCCTACCGCTGAGATCATGCACTTGAGCGTATCCAAAGAACTCTTCACGATCCTTATCATTTTGCACGTATCGAACACAGATGGACATTTGCTCGAGACCCCCGATATTCATAATTTCGTCACCCAGTACGCTAAAGGTCTTTGCCTCGTTGACCCTCTTGACGATGCTGTCTTGTATAATATTTCTGCAAACGTCAATTAGCTGGTCTTAGGTACGAGGGTTGATGTACGTTACGTTCGCTGAGGCCGTGGCAAAGTGGGTTTGAAGGGAAGCATCCCCACATTTTTTCCTCATCCGTAGCAAAGTTCTTAAGTTGCCATCGTTTTCTTCTGGGTCTTTGTCTAGCATCAATGTTCCTGCATCATTATGGCCTCTCACTGCAATGCCTGGCCTTTCACAAAAGACGATGGTGTCTATCACAGGCACAAGTCTCTTGCGGTTGGTCTCAACCGCTTGTGTTCTTTGGTTGTCGCTCTGACTGAAGATGTTCGGCCTGCTTCCAGATGTAGTTTGAAGAAAGTTGTTGACGGACACCTGAGCGTACAAATTGTGCTTACTTGTTTCGAGCGCACTGAACACTTCGATGGCCTTCTTCGAGTTTGTGAAAGGCGCCCTTATAAGTGCGCCAGGCTTGACATGGTTTCCTTAGCCTAGGTTCCCCTGACCATAAAGCACGCAACTTTGGCAGAAAACTGCAGAGCGGATGTGAGAGTAAGCCGACAAAGGCCATCTTTGCAGCTAGCTCATCTGAAAAATTCGTTTCCAGCCGTTTCGAGATTGGACAGCAGGAAACTTGTAATTGCTGTCTGGAGCCCATGCCTTAGTAAGCAGGTTGCGTTTTACTGAGTCGTCTAGGAACTTGCCTCTGGTCTCGCAGTAACAGCAGATGTCGAGTTTATCCCCTGAAGCGAGGCTAGGTGGGTCCAACGATCCTACATATTAATTTTAGTAGTAAAAAAAAAAATCAATATTGCTATTTTAACTCGATAGTAATTTAAACAACATACATGATTCGCCTGCCTCCAGTTTAAAAAGAAAATTGACGAAAATCAACATTGCTGACGTCTGAACTGCTGTTATTTCTGGGAGCAGTATCTAAAAGAGGGGCAAAAATACATTGTTACGGTTGACTGAAAAGGTGGGCCGAAATACGAAGTAGTAATTATTTAAATAAAAGCCTCATTGGCTAGGGCTGGTTCCATACTTCTTTTGAGGTCAAAACGTCGTAAAATTAATAGAAATACGAGGCTACGCCCATAGTCCACTGGGCATTTATTACAAGACTGACTTTTTCTGGATATATATCACAACCAATGCGTTGTTTACCACAAAATAAACGAGGTTATAACGGAGTGCTCATAACAAAATATATTTTCTCCGTTTGGCAGCGAGCACGAAAGTGTACGGAACACGCTAACGCATTTCTGGCGCTCCGTGCCATACTCGACGCTGGGCTCAGAATCCAGTAGCAGTCGACACCGATGACAGGCGGCATGCAGCGCATCTGGCGCTCACTGCGTCTCCACCTGGCCAGTCGGGCCGCGCTTGCAGACGACGCCGAGTAAGCACTGCCTCCGAAGCTCTGTGCGTCTGCGCCCAGCATCCGCAGGCCATGTGCTTCTTCCTGTTCCCTCTAAGAGTGGACTTTGCCATATATTAACTAGGGGGCGGGGGGGGAGGGGGCATCGCGCACATTGGTATGACTGCACCACAGTGACTGCGACCGTACACCAGAAGAAAGAAACGTACACAATGTGAGCAGCGAACGCCGTTTAGACGCCGCCAACGAAGCAGCGGACACCGTTGCCGGCGCCAATCCCAAAACCGAAACTATATCAGAACCTGGTAACGGCGCTGACATATCCCATGAGCCCCGGCTTTGACGTCCGTGCGAACTATGTATAAGAACTGCCTACCGAATTTAATGGGTTTCTCGGTGCTCCTTGGTCCAGCGATGCGATCCCCATGTTTGTCAACATTTCCGGTGGCTTTCCCTTCTCAACTGCCGCTTTCTTTGGCTCCCGCAGCCAAACATCCAGCAGTGTTCTTTTCCTTGTCATGTGGCCACGGATGTTACTTTCTCTCAATATGCACTCTCTATGAAGTCTTACCGAAAAAACACGGGAGCTATTCGCCTCGAGATTAAACCGTGTTGCCACCGTACGGCCGAAATTCGAAACACGCGATAGCGGGGATACCGCCGTGCGTCGTCTGCTACGGGCGCACGTTTATAAGCATGGACCTTGACGACGTAACCCCGTTTACTGCTGAGCTGGACCCTTCGTATTAAATGTTTGACGTTTTTGTTGTTGTTTCTGCTTAGTAAATGTTGTGTTGTATCGTTTCTCACGCGTGGAAATTTAGCAAAGCGGTAAATATTAAGTCGAATGTTGCGAATCTTAGTGATGTAGATGTAGAACCTTTGGTCCTACATATTTTTGATGTCTCGCACAATTCATAACTTTCATAAAACGTTGAATCTTGATTGAAGATGGGGTTTCATTAACAAAATAATCCGACTGATCGCCACCCTTTAATGTAGTAATCAATCAATAAAATCGTTAATTGATTGTTCTCCAGACATATTACATGAAGGAGTTAAAACTACTCATTATTTTAATATTTTTACTATGTCGTAAAGGGCACATTGCATTCCTCCGATTTTTTATTTCCTTTTTTTTTCTTCTCCACAAAGTTGACCCCGCTGTTTAAAAAAAAAAAAAAGGAAAACATACAACAGCGTACTGATATCGATGAACCCGAGAGTCAGTGACCTCGCCCACTCCCCCCCCCCCCCACCCCCTCTCCCGTCCCCCCTCCCTGGGATATTTAGGGAGGCACCGTAACCTCCCCCCCGCGGACGCCACAGGTGAGAGTGGCAGGACGTGTTTTTCTATAGCCTCCTCTATACTCACAAAGCATGGCAGTTGGACGACGGAGCGCCCGGTCGCAGATTTGGTGCGCCAAGATCTGGTAGCGCAGAGTATCAAAAAGTCATTTCTCGCGGAACCTGGACGTCAGGACGCAGCTTTTGCAGCGGTGAGGGCCCAAAACACACTTGTTCGCTAGGGAGAAGTGTGTTACTGTGTATCGCCGCAGCGGGGTGCCAGTTCCGTGGCTCTCCTTTCATCCGATGTCTGCCGCTCCACCTTTTCCATTCCGGCGGCCGCTTCTCGTGGCGGCCTGGCAGGATTTGTCAATATACAAAAGGCTATGGGCGTGCATCCCAAACTCCCGGCCTCCCCCACGCGCTCCTGACCTTCCGCTGTCCTTTTGCTGCGCGCGCGTTCTCGAGGTGAACCAGACGACCAAGTGTCGTCTAAGGAAGGAAGCTCGCGCTGGAGGCTGAATAACCAAAGCTCCTTGCTGCCGTTAATCACCTTGGCATTGACTTTGGACGTTTTCTGCGTGCACGGCAGCGACCTTTTGAATACCACAACTTGTTCCATGAGGGCATAGGACTCCTGCGGCCGCGCTGGGGTGGGGCGGAAGCTGACGTCTTTCGTATTTCGTTCACGTGTGAAAGGGGTACGACGAAAAACAATTTCACGGTCGCCATCCGGGTCTTTCTTTGGTTTTGAAACCCAACCCAGAAATGAGGAAAGTGCGTGGCGGCCTTTTCACACCTCTCTCTCGACCTCTTTCAGCAAAATGGTCTACAGACCGTTTTATCGTGAGTAGTGCCATTTTGGGAGCGAGAGAGAAGAGGGGAAAAGGCTTCCGGCGCTTTCCCCCTTTCTGGTGCGTTAGGAAGAGTGAAAGTCCCCGATGAGAGGCTTCGCCGGTGTTCGGTGTATGCATTGCCCGAACTTTGTTCGCACTTTATTCTCTGTTTTGAACTCCCAAACTTAACTCGAGCCAGGGGCTTTCATGGCGACAGTCCGCCGGTCATAGGGACACCATAGCTCGGTTATAGGGAGCTCGAATAACCAAATAAAGTGTTGAATACTGTCCGGGAACCTTTTTTAGCTTGCACGGAATCAGGCAAGTCCGGCATCAATGTATTTGAGCTCCATCGCTTTCTACATGGCACCAATCTCCGGCGGCAGTGGGCTGCCGCCGTAAACCGAAAATACGTTTCTCCAACGCCATCCTCTCGACTGTGCTCGGAACATGTTTTTGAATGGAGGGCCGACCGAATTTAATGCTGTACCGTCAATAAACATGGGATGCGCTCGCTAGGTGCGCGCAAATTATCCCGTGAAAATTTCATAACTGAATTTATGTAATTGAATTTATCTTAATATTTATATTTTATAGTGGTGGCACTGATTCGATTTTACCATCTACAACACTTATACCCCTGTCAGACGGGCACGTTAAATGGCATTTATGCAAAATGACATTCCAGCTCGGCCAATGAGCCTGAGCGATGAAGAACCAGGATCACGTGAAGAACCAGGATCACGAGCTGATTCGCCGAGCGGTGAATGACATTCGATCAAGATGACATTTGGTTTCCCGTCTGACAGGGGTATTAGTTGTAGCCCCTCATTTCCGCTGTCGGGTGTGGCAGGAAATTGTAGAAATATTAAATCTATCGTTTTTTTTTCTTAATCCGGCATCGCGGTGCGTGGGCTATTGCCGACGCACCGCGATACAGCATTCGCCAAGTCAGCGTACGTGCCGTCTCAATTGGACATTTTAAATGCGCAGGTAAAGGACATGAAGCACTTCACGTGGATGTGGGCGAATTAAAGTCAGTGGCCTTGCTCTTCGAGGACATCTCCAGGTTGTGCTCTCAGCCTGCAAGTATCGTGGTCAACTGCGTCGGCATTGGACACCCTAGGACCTCTCTCATTGACATGTCGGATGAGATGTTTGATAATAACATCCGAGTAAATCTGAAGGTAATTTCGCTAACTTCGAGATGAATGAAAGTATGCTGGTCATAAGGTTACGATAGTGTTTTTTATAATTATTTTATTCCCAAAATACGCAAAAAAAAACGCTTCAGCGCAATAAGTAGAACGATAAATCGTTTTGTTTAGTTCAAATTTAAAATCGGACTACCGTAATAGGTTTTTACGCAAAACCGCAAGAACAACAAAAAAACATATTTTGCAACCTTTGCCCTGAGTTACAATACAATACAATACAAAAACCATCTTTATTACTTCCTTTGAAAAAATACAGATATAAAGCCCACTAAGCCAATAATGGCTTGTGTGTGGGACGCGAAAGGAGCCTCTGCTTTTTATTGCACAGATAACGAAAACAACAAAGCATACCAAGAAAGTATAAATTACTGAAGTTCCACCTACTTTTACTGCTTATACTAGTTCCTCTAATTTGATGAGTACATATGTAAAAACCCGTCCAATCATATTGAATTAGCATTACATATCGTGAGGGAAAATAGAATTCGCGGCTTACAAGATAATAATAGAACAGAAAATATAACCTTTCATATCCTGCGTTTGTCGGGGATACTCATCAGTTATACCCATTACTTTTAAGGATCTTTTTTTCCCTGTTCAAGTATCCACCTTTTTGCTATTTTTTTTTTCATTCTAGGGGATTTTATTTTTAGTAGCTCATCCGGTAATGTATTATAAAGCTTAGGTATATAATAGTTCCTTGTGGCCTCTCCATATCTGTCTTATAAATGGGTCAACAAATTTTTTATTGGGTCTTAATGGTCCTTTCTTTTTCATTTTCGCGCCTATATTTATTGTTTGAAAAAATGTTTTATAATAATATCATACTTCATTTGATCTCTGAAACGTAACATTCCTAATTCTTATGCATATAATCTGAAAGATTAGATTCTTCGCTTCGGTAACCAATATTCCTAACTATCCTTTTTTGAATCGATTCAATCTTTAGTTGTAAATACTTGGCACAGTGCCCGTAAACTGTTATTCCATACTGAAGTACGGATTTACCCAGTGCATTTATATCATTTTAAGTATGGATCGCGGTACTAGTTCTTGGATATGGTACATATGTGCCATTAATACCCTTAGTTTTTTACAAACCTGGTCTATGTGAATATCCCATTTAACATGTTTGTCTATGTGCATACCCAGGTATTTTACAGTATCAGCGTATTTTAGTGGGATGCACAAGCAGTTGCCGCAGTTCTTATCATGCATTTTTATTGGAAATTCGTTTACTATTTTTTTCTTGGATCTCTAAAGCATATTACTTGCGTTTTAGGAGCGTTTACGATTATTTGGTTTTTACGGTACCATTGAATAATGTTATGTATATCATCTTGTATAGTCATTCCCGCTACTTCGTAATTTCTATGTGCGTATACAATTACAGTGTCATCTGCGAATTGAAGGAGCTTACTTTTTAAACTAACCTGTGCTACCTCGTTAACATATATATTAAAAAGTAGTGGACCGAGGACTGTACCTTGCGGTACTCCTTGTTTTACCTTAATTTCCTTGCTATATTTTGAGCCTAAACGTACTACCTGAAACCGATCATTAAGATAATTTCGGAATAAATCATATGACTTCCCTCGAATTCCAATACTATATAGTTTATCCATCAAGATATCATGATTTATTGTTTCGAAAGCCCTGGTAAAATCTACGAATAAAGCCATAACATAATTACCGGCGTTCGTGTTTTCATTTACATAGTCAAAAAAGTCTTCTAGAAGGTCACTGGTTCCTATATGTTCCCTGAATCCATATTGCGTATTAGTTGATAGGTTATATTTAGCGATATAGCACCTAAGTACTTTATTAATATATTTTTCCATTATATAATTTATCACCGAAAGGATGCAAACTGGTCTATAATTTAGGAATTTATTTTTCTCACCTTTCTTGTATATAGGCCGAACACGGATGTTTTAAGATTTTTCGGGATGATACCGCTATAAAATATACGATTATACAACTGTAATAATGCAGGTTTCATTATAGTGATATGGTATTTAATATCTCTAGCCCTAATTTGATCAAACCCTGTTGCTTATTAGTCTTTAATTGTTTTACAATTTCGATTAAATCATTGTCATCCATATCGGGAAAAATATTGAATCATTATTTCTTATTTGATTTGGTTGTCTTTCCGTTGTCGTACATCATAAAGTTTCAATTGACTGCACATATTCTCTATTAAAACTATTTGCTAGTACCTCTAAGTCGTGTTCAGGACCGAAGTTTGTTTGAATAGTGTCTTCAATCGTTTTTTTCATTTTTCGTTGTAACAGTTGGTTTTACCAAGGACCAGCATTCTGCTGAATCTTTTGTCTAAGAGAATTTATTCCAGTAATAATTTCTTTTAATTTCTAAACATGTTGTCTCGTGTACTTTTTTTAAACACAGAATTCGTTTGTTGGCTGGATTTTATACGAAAGCTGTCACGTTCGGGTGTGAGGGAGAAATGTTCAAGACAAGCCAAGACAACGTATCACACATACAGATCCCATAGTAGGCAATGGATGAGCGTCCTAAAAGGACAAAATATTAGTTAATGTTACGTACTCATAATTAAAGATAATTAATTGTAAGAAGCGAGATTTAGTAACCGGCTCAGTAGGAATCGAATTCTGGACCATGAGATCCGCAAAGCAACGTCCATTCTTTTTTATATTTTTATTACGGCGTCTAGAGAGAACGTAACAGAGAGCAAACAGCAGGACGAAATAGGATTCACGGCAGCTTGCGCGAACATGCGACCGTCGGCGAAGAGAAGAGGAGCTCCTCACGTGATTCTATAAAGTCAGGGTGCGGATCATAACTCACCAAATGATTACGCAGCGGTGCATATGACATAAAGACATAGCAGCTAATGGAGAGATTAGAGGGTGTATTAAACTTAATCCACTACTTGAGTTACCACAACGGGATCTTCGAAATCCAAAAGCACAGAGTACTCAAAGCGCTACAAGCACCCTCGGAAAACGCAGAACCGTTATACTTTACTAAGAGAATACGTTCTCCTTTGGTCATCTGGTTAGTAAATGGGCCTTCAAAGCAAAATAGTTCCCGAGCGGTTTGGAAACCCACCGGAGGAAAAAACGCATACGCATTGCGCTGTCGACGCTGTCGAACTTTTCCGCTGCGCCAATGGAGAAGGCTGCCGCCGACGCACCGCGATATCGGTATTGCCAGGGCAGCAGACACAGCTGTTTCCGATGTCTCGACGGGTTCACACGAAGATAGATGGCGACAGCCACCCCTCCAAATTTAAAGTGAAAAACCCCGAGGCTATGAGGCTCTAGCCGTTCCTACTAGTCAAAAGCTGTCGTGGGGTAAGACGTATTCCTTAGTAAAGTGCAGGGTGTCTGAACCCTACTGAAAAAAAACATTTGGCGCCTATACGGATGTAAACGGGTTCATACCGTTAACAGTTTAGCCATGCCGGCCACCAGTTTTTCAAAGGGGTCGCCCGTATGGCTCAAAGGGTTCCCCCGTATGAGCCATAACTGTCACCTATTTGGGCAAACAGGTCACTTCTTTGGCAAACGGGTAAGTTGTCTGGTCAAATGGGTCCACTGTTTGGGAAAGTTGTCGCACGTTTGCTCAAACCGATGACCATGTCGAACAGGCGGGTGACCGGTGACCGGCAAACTGTACCGGTTTAATCAAACGGCTCTCCGGAGCCAGTTTAATACTGAACGTACAGATCCGGAGCATGGGCACGCCAGTTTCAGCAGTGGCAGCCTGTTTCGGGAAAGCCGGGAGCGCCGGTTCATCGATTTACAATCGTCCGCGTAATGGAAGTAATTATATTTATATTTTGATTGCGTTGATGTTCGCTTATACTGCAACAACAATAAACTTTTTTTTTTACGTAAACATGCGGATATTTTTGACAGAACTTCAAAACTTTGACGTTTTGTTTTGCCTCAATTTACTTATTCAGCTCGAATCTCTCTCGCAGAGGACGCGACCGCGTGAAAGAATATACTTATAGACTCCGTTCGCCTCAATTCAAGACCCAGCGAAGGTAATGCGCGCACACGTGGCTGAACGAAAATCGAGCATTGCGAGAGCATTTCCGCTGTTGCAGAAGTCAAATTACGAGCTCGCGCTGTGGGTGCTTTTTTCGCTCGGGCGCAAGCCGAGCTTCTGGCCGGCGCGCGCCATTTCCAGCGTTCAAGCGTGCTGAAAAATTCTCCTGCTTTCCGAGGCTGCAAACGCGGCGCGGTCAGCTTTCTGTGGCAATCCGAAGAGAGGAGGAAAGCACGTGTACAGCGGTTGATGCAACCTCTCCCCTAGCATTGACTGCAATCAAAAAAAAGGTAACCCGCGAGTTGTTTCTTTTTTTTTTTTTTAATAGAAGGGGGGGGGGTGTCCAGGTGTCCTGCGCCTTGACCTCACCCCCTCCCTCCTCTCTGGTCAGCTCTGTCACCTGACCCGGGAGAGGAGGGCACGCTACACGGTCATAAGAAAAGCCTCCGAGATCCGGCCAAGTTTGCGCGGAAGGCGCTTTTGTTTTTTGTCTGCTTGTTGTCCTGTGCAGTTCGAAATTCGTTCGTCCTACCTGCTTCTATCTGCCGCCTTCCCCTGCAGTTTTTTAGGATGTCTCTCGACAACGTATTGGATGTGCACCAAAGCTATCAGTGTTCGAAAAGTCCTACGCGTATTCGGCAACAAGCGATTCTTCAAAGAAGTCAGGAATTCCGGTGTTGGTTTGGTTCGGCAAATGACAGCCTGTCGCCGCATCGTGTTGAAATTCCAAGGAGCTTACAGTCACGTTTTTGTGTTTGTGCGGTGTATTGCTTTGGCGTGTCGACATATATTTTTGATTACAACTTTCAAGTCCGCTATTATTATTGTTAGTGCACTGCAACCTACTTGTTGGCAACGATTGATTGTTCTTTTACGCGTACTCTTCCAGATTATATATAGCATTATGCAGCGTCTAATCTCGCGGCTGCCGGAGAATAATTTCCCCCAAAGTCTGCCATTTAATCTCAAATTACCTCGGCTGTATAAAAGCTTAGAGTGCCTCTTCACATTTCGCAGGTCGCTTGCACGTTTGCACTTGTCTACGGAATGAGTTGTAGTAAACTTCTAGGCGAATTGAAAACGATCTTTTGTGTCTGTTGTCCTGCCCATTTGCAAGCACCTGCGCGAGCACGATTTTTTACACGTGTTTCCTCCATGTTAGAAATAGGTCTATGAGTTTCGGGACGTCTTAAATAAGTTTAAGATAATCAACCTCCCAGACGATACCTATTTAGGGCTTTCGAATAATTTGCCTATCCGAATGGCGCGTTCAAATGTGTGGTCACGTGTCTGGTCGAACGGGCACCCGTATCAAACGGTATCGTTTCAAACGGGTACCGTTTCAAACGGGTAGCAATTCAGACGTGTACCCGTGCACCATAATCAAGTTTGATCCAAACGGATAGACAGGTTTGCCAGCCATTTGATTCAAACAGGTTGACCAGTTTCGCACCCGTTTGAATTTCAAATGTTTTTTTTTTTTTTTTTTTTTTTTTTTTTTTTTTTTAGTAGGGAAGTGTCACGAATCGCCGAGGTTTCTTTTTTTTTATGTTGCTTTGTCGTTCTTGCTACATTTCTCGTGTGCGAGGGGTATGTCGTGGCATCCCGCGTATCCCGAAAAGAGGCGACCGGGGAGTCGGGGACTTGATCTTTATCTCCACTCCGCCTTGTGTACGCGGCATGCCGTGAACAGGGGGCTTTCTGCGTGTGTATTCTTTTATTGGGCCATGCCGAATGAATGTACGGAAGGGAAGCTTGCGCGCTCTGGTTTCTTTACGTTAGAGCCACTTTGTGTGGGCGTCGTACCCTGAACCGAAGGTTCGTTTTGTTTGTGTTATGCTTGTGTTCGGTCGCGCCATGCGGGGATGCCGAAAGGGAACGGTCGGGGGTCTGGCTCGTTAGCGGAAGGGCCGCTTTCTTTACGCGGTCAACCGAGGGTGTCGGGTGACCACGTCCCCAAACCTCCCAGCGACACTGTTGAAGCTGGATGGAATGTAAAAGTAATTTTCTGTTTGTTTGCTTGTTTGTTTGTTTTCTCCTGGAAAAAACGAAGAGGAAAAAGGGAAAAATCCGCGAAACCGAGAGTTCTGAATGGAGCCAAGAAGCTCGGTTCTTATTCGTCAATGTGAGTGTCTTCAGAATGCTGCTAGTTCTGATAAATAGAAGTGAACTGGCGGGAAAAGACACACGGAAGCTCGAGAGCAGTCGGAGACGCTGCTCTCCCGTCCTGCGGACGTGAAGACGACGGGGATTTGAGCCCGCCGTTGGAACGTCATTGTT